>JBAJNP010010041.1:0-17080 GCA_036877545.1 Yasuhikotakia modesta | reverse complement strand
TATCAGATCATCCACACAGCTGCAGGAGGTTGACCTTTCCAGGCTGTCAGAGAGAAGCAGGTCAAAAGACATGTATCTGCATTTAATACAGCATAGAAATATTTGATGCCCAGGCTATTCAACAGCCATATTGAGTAGCTGAACACAAATGAACCATATTGTTAATTCAAATTATGTTTATAAGGTGTAAAATTCCACCAAAACAGTTTTAGCACAAGAAAAGATAAACCATTTTTCTTGAATATTCCCTTTAAGACAACATACCCAAAACAACACGAGAAATCATGCCACTGTAAACTGCGTCTGTACTGTATACAGCACAGTCCAATACTGTAGCCATGCTCTAAGAGCAGAGAAGTTGTTTTCCAAAAACAGTGTACTGGCGAGCTCCATTTTCACATGCGAAAAGCATAGTTACCATGCCTGCATTTTAAAGAAGAAATCCACATCCCGCATGCTGAGAAATAAGCCAGTATATTGAGAGCAGAGACAAACCCTATTATCACCTGACCACTATATCAAATGACAAAAAACGATATCATCCTTTAGTTAACACTATCATTTTTAATGCATTCCGATAAATGTGCATTACTGAGAATTTGATACAGCAGCTAGACATTGAAGGAGTATTCTCACAATAATTGTGAGAATTTCCCACGTTTGATGTTACTAATGTACAGCAATGCACAGTGCAGGCACAAACCATTCTCAGATAGCTTTTGTCATTTGTAACTGATCTTTTTGAAGCTGGTGTCAGATCTCAGAGGTAGAACGAGTCCTTGGGCCTCTAATCACTGAACATGCCTGTCTTTGCTATAGGAAAGCTTTGGTAAATCTCTGGTCACTAGCATTCTAGTGTAAGTAATCTTCTGAGGTGAGGTTATATCCTGTGAAGTCTGTGTGCTTGAATGCATTAGCCTAAATACAGAATAAATGTTTGATTATGCACACTGTTGTCGGTAATCATTTTATTTTGACAGGATCTTAGTATTTCAATCAATAACAATTTCTGTGCCTATAAATAGACTTTGGTAGTAAAAGCAAATATACTGGCCTTCTAAAGCTCTCAATATACTGTATGCAATACTGGCATAATATGGAGAAGAGCTGGCACCACCTTCAACTTAGATCAAGACATCTATCTAAAGAGAGTGTTTCCCCAAATACCGCATCCCATATTCTCCCCACAAGTTCTACAAATGGTTGTTTAGCTTCAAACTTTAACCATTATGTTTCATACCAACCCAGGAATGAGAAGACAATCATACCTTTAATGACTCAAACCCTGACATCATGGTTAGAGAATGCAATGATGGAACAAATATAGACATTTAAACCCAGGTTAACTAAGCATCACAGTGGACTGACTCAAGGCAATGCCCACCACATATAATCACACAACTCTCCCTAACACAATAGTTTATTTTCCGCTCACACTGCACTTTAGAGGCTTCAGTGTGACAAATAAAACAGACAAAGTTCATCATGATGATCCTACAGGTATTAAAATGCTCTAAAAGGGGAAAAATGCTCTTGGCACAAGTAATACACAAACTGTAAAAAATAAATAAATGAAAAAGACAGGCAAAGAATTGCTAGAACCATCTTAAGATGGAGGTTTTTATGTGATTTTCCTCCTGATACAAAACCTTTTGGATGTAGGATGCAACACCTTTGCAAGCTGATTTTTTGCTGGTGTTTATTTGTATTATCATTTACATTTAGACATAGCATATGAAGCTACTTAGCTACACATTCAACTTTGCATACAAAGCTACATATCTTATTAGTGTTTCCAAAAAATGTTATGTCCCATCATCTGATTCCCTTCTCTATTAACTGTGTGTTTTAATATATACAAGGGTTAACTGTCATATAGCATCTTTACAAAATTTAAGATTGTGTCTGTTTCCTATACTGCCCCATTCACAACTGTAACAAATCTGTAAATGGTCTGTTTTTTCAGTTTACATAAATAGCTTTTTTGATACGTAAGAAATGTATTGTTTGAGAATACCACATACATGGAATGATGCATGAAATCGGATGTACATTTGAAAAACAGGCCTAAGATAAATATTTACCAGTATCATGCAAAATATTTTGGGAAAAGTGGGCAAGGGCACGGCAGGAAAAGGGCCAAGAAATGGAAACTGTGAAGCAATGGACTCAAGTGTGAATGATAAGCCAACGTTGAAATAGCAGCAATGTTCCTCTAATGACCCAACCCTTCCTCCACTTTCCAATCCCTCCCATTCCAGGCGGACTCCCTGCTCGTCCAGTCTCACACCGTTCTGCCCTTTGGGCTGGCCAGTGTGCTTGCAAAGACAAATGGTGCAGGAAAATGCCCAATTTAGCAGCACATTTGAGAAACAAGCGCCTCTTTTGAATGACGACAGTCAGGCAGTAAACATGAAGACTATCATGCTGTTTCATAGTTTACAAGAAGTGGGCACTCCGACTATCCAAAAACCCTGGTTTCTCTCCTCTCTGGGGAGACTGTGCAAGAATGGACAGCATCCTTCTCACCTTTTCGAGCTTAAGTTGTCATCCATAATAAAAATCCAGTGACTTTTATCTGACATGTTAGAATCGTATGCATGTTTTCTGTGCACTAATCCCATAGGTAAAAACTAAATGTGTTACAACAAAGATTTGAACATCCATTACAACAACGTATATTTTTAATAGACAAATCATGTTAAAACACAAAGACAGTTTTACAGGTATTGTTAAAGCCATGTGAATCTTTTGTGCTGGGGTGTATTAGGCTTCAATATCGGCTGCTAAAGGAATAGTAGAAGAAAGAATTGCCCTCAGGCTTGTTTGTAAAGGTGATTTGAAGGAGCTGCTCCATTTTAACACAAACTCTCTCCTCCTCCCTGCCTCCTACTCCTAAGCATTTTAGAAAGAGACGCTTGATTCACAGGACTGCGCAAATCATAGCTTTCCAAACCGTTAGCACATTTGCTATCAACAAACTTCTCTTTTAACGGATGGTGCCACAATCACGTTATTTGGCCTTTTTCAAATACTAAGTCCCGCCCCCTCAACCTCTTAGAGCAGCAGTGGCACCAGCTCAATGAACAATGACAGGTTTTTCCACGGCTAGAGAACAAGGACTCACATGGCATCCCTATGGAGCAGCATAGAGGGGAAATAGAAAGTACAACAGTGAATTATAGTCACACACACACATACATACGCTCAACGTCCTCCCATACGTTCACACAAGAGTGCGCGCTCAACGCAAATTACTCACGCAAGGAACAGAACAGAGTGTGGGCATCACTGTGTCGTGCATTGCGGCTGATGGGACTGGGGTGCGGGGGGGTGTTATGGTGTAACATCAACCTTCACCTCGTTTACCACTCCAAACTCTTCATTATTGCGTGTTTGGTGTTTTATAAACTCACCAAGAACACAAATAGCCAGAGACCAGTAGAACAAATTCCTTTTATAAACAGATCTTTTGGAGTGAATCCTCTTTTGAGATAGAGATGAGAGTATGCTAGAGATGAGAGTATGTTTGTTTCTTTCTAATGCATTTAGTTCCTTTGGCTAACATGCAGAAAGATAACATTTATACATGCATGCTAGACTTATGAGAATGCTTCTGTGTGGTATGATTAGGCCTAATTATGAAAATATCTTTGTCAAGCTGGAGTCTAATTTGGTTATATAAGGCTGTACAGCACAAGTCAAATGTTAATTTATATTTAGAGGCCTGAAAAATGACTATGAATCTATGACTTTGAATGACTATGAATGATTTTTGTTTTGCTAAAGAATTTGATGCTTTTCCTGTTGCACACAGCTCTGAAATATTTGTCATCAAAAAACTGCTGAAGTCTAAACTAATTTTACAAAGTGCATGCGTGTGGTATAAACACCAAGTGTCATTTAGTTTGTTTAGAAAATGAAGATTCAATAGTATAAAACAGACTTGTGGCAAGGGTTGGAGAGGTAAAGGTGATGAGAAGCAGGTAACACAGGCAGAAATGAAATACAGACAAACTGAACACATACAATTCAGACATGTAGTGATCACTGTCTTTCACTGTAAATCTAACCCATGCAGCACAGTGCTGCTATAGCCAAACAAGGTTGTGTATGGGAAAATGTGTATGTCCATTTGTTAGCCTATCTTAACATGTCAAAATCTACACTCACTGCCTCATGGGACGACATCATGATGATGCAGTTTTTGCAGTGGGTATTCTAGAGGCCCCTCAAGATTCCCAAAACAAATCATTCCGTAAACAAACAATTAGGCAGTCATGAATTATTTAACAATTTCTAATACAGCTTACAAAACATGGACTGGGATTTTGTGGTGCAATCGCAGAGCTGATGGAAAACAGCCCTTCATTCAAGCAGCGTGAGGCTGTTGGAGAAGCTCCTGGAGGGAATGAAAGTGAGTGGGAGATGCTGACAGAAGAAGAGCAAAAGACAGAACAAGAGATCGTGAGAGAGAAAGAGCGTGGGGGGGGGGTGCAAGGGGGTTGCAGCTGTGCTTGGGAGAACAGTCACTGTGATGTCATACCTCTCACAGACCCGAACAGTCCAGGCTGCGATGATCCAGGAGGAAATACTGAAGACCAGCAGCACAGTGCCAGGGCAGATGGTCATGAGGGTTTTCATGACGAAGCGCGTGTTGAAGTTGATCTTGTTAAGGGCACCTATACTACGTGAAGATGCATCTGTGAATAGCTTGCTATGGAGGAGCATGACCCGGCCAATCAGGTAGAGGCGGAGGAACATGGGGATGGAAAGGATGATGTCTACGTCGGCGTCAGCCACAGAGGGCACGTAGGTGAAGGCCAGCCGGGCTGTCCACGTGAAGACATACTGGCCCGGGATTGGGTGAATGGCACACACCAGCAGCTCGAGTACTATGAAGAATATACGCTCGTATGTCATGGCTATCCGCCAGTCATCCGCCCCATTGTCCACCATGAACAGCTGCAGAGGAAGTGAAGAACAGCATGTATTAAGTAGATAAGAGAGCAGGAACTTCTTGAGTTCCTCTGGTATTAGTGGAAGTATGGACAGGTAATGTCTAAGAGGTGCAGTGTCATTTTAAATGTTAACAAAAACTTTCTTTTATCCCAGCTTGTTATGCAGAGACAAATATGCATTTATATCCCCCCAGAAATGTAGATGCTACAACTCTGTTTATGTATTCCATCTAGCATTGGCCCAACCAATGGCACATGTTTTGGGTGGAGTTGTTTTTATGTTTTTATGACCAATCGAGGACAGTGAGGGCGTTTAGGAAATCTATTTGAAAACAGTAATTTCCCTTCTTAAAAAAGAAACACTGCTTAGACCAGCATGAGGTGACTCATCTGTACTGAAAATACAAAGAAGTTAGCAAAACTTACACACTTCAGCCTCAATAAATTATAATTATAGACAAAATATCTTTAATGTTTATGATCCTTGATGGTCATGAACTGTTTACATTTTCCTGCGTTAGACTAACCTGTATTTCCCGAGCGTGGTACATTATTATTAGACCAAGCAAAATAACAGTGGAAAGGCTGATAAGGCATTTCAGTGCAAATGAATATGAAGATTCCTGCAGCAAGAAAAAAAAACAATTAGTATTCAATTGGAATAATATGCCAAAGAAAGCACATACCACACACACGCAAAAAACTCATGCTAAAGTTTCAAAGTTGTTAGTAAATGAAACATTTGTGGATGAATAGACGCTGTCTAAACCATCTGCGTCACAATACACTGCATTGCTTCACCCTGGAGGAGTTTGAGATCCCACTGTGTCGGGAAATAAATGCACTTTCTATAAAACTCCCCATGGCAACAAATGAGAACCCAGCAGATCAAAACATCTGATTTCTTTTACTGTCTCCTTATCACATACATGCAGGAAAACATTCTTAGGTGCTGCCCTGTCATCACACATTACATAAAGCCATTAGTGTTGATCTGGCTGAGGGTCCTGTATACTGTAGTAGCACTAGTTAGTGGCCTGTACTGTTTGCAGACAGCAAGACAAAGCTATGTAAGAAAAAAAGGGTCACTAATCATTTAATCATATACAATTAGGACAGCAAACTAGGGGAAAGATTAAGTGAAATGTGAGCCAAAAAACATTAAATATGGGTTCACTACAATGTGCTTTGGGTGGAAAATAATTGGCTGCCAAGAGCAATTTAAATGATTAAAAACAGATCAGTTAAAAAAAAACAAATGCTCAAACTATAAAAAACATGTTTTAAATTAAGTCAATTTCTTTTTCAATTTTGACAATGTAGTTCAAACAGGCCACAAACAGGCCATTTCATAAGCACACAGCACAAATCAATGGTTTCAAAGTGATTAGACTTACGATAACTAGACTGACTATTAACAGAAATTAATTTAGAAAAGAATAAGCTGTATGCAAGGATTCCTGAATCAGAATTTTACATTCTGCCAGTATGACAAACTGAGTGAAGTGTGTGGAATTTATATAACCACAGAAAAGCAATTAAAAGATTTAATTTTAACAGTGAAATTAGACTCCCTTCTCCTTTACCCTATCTAATTTAACCCCAGGTCCCAACGGTCTCTCTAAGAGAAAAATTAGGTCTGAAATTGTTATAAATTTCCCGTGTGACAAATTACATAGTAAAATAATTAATGCACCTGTTGGTGACTGAAAGGGCTTTTTCCAAAGGTCAGTTTCCAAACAAACACATCTGGAATGCCTTTCTTTCACATTGACATTCACACATCTATTTTGCATGTAAGATAAAGCCATGTGCTAATTCAGTTAATTCAGCTGAATGTGACAGTAGCAGTGTAGCAGTTCTCTCCCACAGGGCTAGAAATAGCACAACCATTACAAAATCCACATCTCAAGGGAACTGAGTGGTCACAGTACCAAACACCTCATTTTGTGGACCCTGCATAAAGAATTGCTTTGGGAGTTGCCTGTAACACGGGCCTACCTCAAAGTTTAAAGCATTTATGCTAACTAAAACCACCAGGTATTACTTGTGGAAAAGACATATGAGCTACAGCTAGAACAAAGTACATCCACAAGTTTAGAGGACAAATATTCATGTCTGTAAATACTATGATGAAGACTTTAACATGCCCAGGGTGGAACAATGCATTAGGCCTTTACTATAATAGACTGACTTGTAGAAAATTAAATTGTGCTTTACTGCATATTTTATTAAAACATGAAAAAAAATGTCCCTTGTGCATTTAAAAAGAAATAAACAGTGAAAACCACAATTACATTGAGACACTTACAATTTAAGTATAATGTTTACATCTTGTGCCTGTACTTTTGTGCTTTTATGAATTCTTACAGACTGAAAACATTAAATTCTTTTGTAAATGTCTTCTTTAAATATTGTGTTTTCCACACTTTATCCACAAGTTTACCCCTTTAAACACCAGGCATCTTACTGTATACCCCCTCTCTCTGGACCCACACACATAGACTACAGTCACACAAAGTGTAATATATTAGCATAGTAAGCATTAAACAATATTATATGTACTATATTAATAGTATAACAACTATATTTGAAACCACACAGTCTTTAGACTCAATACACACCTTTGCGGTTTATCCAAAAAAATTACACTCATTTAAATTATAAATTAAGGACATTAGCATAATATTATACTGCATAGTATCATATTCGCTAACCTGTGTTTAAATGCTTTATACAAGATGCTTTGCTAAGTCGGACGTGTTGGCTTGCGCTGGTATGTAACATTTCTTACCGACGGGATTTGTGATGTCGGTGGGCTTGGCCTGAATGTCAACAACGCAGGCTAAGTAATGCTGTATTTCACTTTGAGCGTCTATTTTGTCCACAAGCTGCGAGCGTTTGCCAAGATCACCTGTATTTGCGGCCATGTCTCTTCATCAGCACGCGCTCAATGTACCGCAGAAGCAGCGCGCTGCCCACACAGCCCCCTATTGCCGAATACCCGGAACTATAGCTGTCACTCTTAAAGCACCGGTACCAATAGTACCTCCATCAGGGATCGTATCGTTTATAAAAGCAGGGTATCGCGATACCTTTCTAGTATCGGTATATCGTGAAGCACTATATCGGCTACATGATAAGTGTATTCTGGCAAGCTTATCTCTGTTCTTCATTAACACACAAATGTTTCTGTTTATGTACTGTCAAAATGCACCATTGCAATGTGTTCATATTCAAAACTATTTGCATCTGCCATGATTATTAATTGACATGCCACCAATTTGATAACTTGAGGTTTTCCGAGTTTCCACTGTGTGATGACTCATCCTTGAAAATATGACCATTTCAACATGACATTAAATATTCCAAGCCGGGAATACTGGACAACACGACCTGTGGTGTAAGGGTGAGAATGCGTAATGAATGACTCACACCTGAGCGGAAAAAATATTGCCTGGCTATTTTGAATAAACAAAAAATGTGTTTTTTTTTTTACATTGATACGCTAGTATAAAATAATTTTTCAGATTTTTAGTATTATATCACAACTTCTTATGACTAAGATGCTTTTGTATTGAAACTAAAAGTCCTTTAAAACAAGACAGAAAACACCTACCTTAGTGTAAACCCCCCAGGAGAGTTCCGTCTCTGTAACCATGACAACGATCCCAAACATACCAAATATCAGGGCATAGTCACTAAGCCGCTTGCGCTTCTCAAAAAGAGCCCTCCTGTGACCCAACTTGTACCCAATATCTTTATTTTTCTTCTGTGGTGCGTTGCCACTCTCTCTGACCAGGCTCTCATTGGACGCCTTGCTGGGGTCCTCGCCACCGCCCTTGGAGACGACCACCTCCAGGCCGGAGCTGTGAAGAGTCTGGAGCGGCTGGGTCTCAGAGTCATGCTCTGCTAGGTTGCGTCGTGATGCCGCCAGGCTGCCCAGTGGTCTTACCACTCCTCCATTGTACTTGCAACTGTTCATGGCTATCTGAGGGAATGAGTGACTGCTCTCGGAGAGGGAGGGCTTGGATCCAGCATGGCTCAGCTTTGTTCTCTCAGCATGTGCCTGTCAGCAAAAATTCAATACAGACAAATAGGTGTCAGCAGCATGTAAAATGAAACAGGCATTAATCTACTCAGCTGGCTGTGCTCCATGACCACAGCTTCTTATACCACAAATCCTCAGAAGATCTGGTGTAGCATCTTCACACCACAGTGTGTGGTGATGGATAAATATTAAATACACTGTAAACAATCCCTTGTGTATGGATTCACATTAATATTTGGCTGTTTGTGTGATAATTCCATCACAGGGGCTCATCAACACCAAATCAGTAATTTGTTTCTTTTCCCTGCTATTATAGAGGATATTGTTTAACATTATGATTAATATTATTAAAATATTAACCATTTACCATTTAAAAGGGGCATCAGATGAAATTGACACTTTTTGTTTTACCATTTTTTGCATTTAATTAGGTTTCTGGTGTGCTTTCCAGCTTAGAAAAACTGAAAAGAAATCACACAGCCAATTATGGGCTGCGTGTGTCATCCATTGAGCAATTTGCAGCCAATCTCTACATAGATAGCTAGCTGTCTAAATAAGACCATCTCCAATCCACATACAGCCTCCTTATATAGTTTTAGCAAACACCTGCTTTGTGTTCGGCTGTAAAGGCTCATAGGTGAGCAGAATCTCACAAACCGGATCTCAGCCAGGGTGAGCGGTAGCTCATTATCATTTACAAGAGACGTGTCTTGAAATGGATTGCTGTGAAAAGAGCTTTTTCAACAAGGTTAAAAAGGTGTTGTTTTACACAACCATTAAGAAATTTCAATTTAAAAGTATCTTGCATACACTTCATAAACATCCTAAACCAACGTGTGTAAAATAGGTTTCTGATGTCCCCTTTAAAAACCAGTAGATAAAATGCTTGTATATTTATTTCGTTATTCAAGATTTTTTAGTATTGAATTTACTGTTTTATCTCCCATGCATTTAATGCAAATTAAGAAATGCAGAATAAGTCATATTTTATATGTGCATATTGAAAACTATAGTTTCTATGCTTTGAGACATGTAGTGGGAGGGGAACATAACAGTGTTGCATTGCTGTTTTATAGCCGTTTTTAAAACAAAATCTAAATCTATTCAAGTATGCTGTGGAACCTGCTTGAGTACCCCCTGGGGTACAGGTTGAGAATCTATACACTAGACAGATTTCTCTGCCAAAAGAAAGAAAAAAACAGAAAGACAGTATTCTATTTCGTTTCAGTTCTCTGAAGGAATGCCATGGCAGAGCTTTCCCACACGCAACAAAACTGCCCCAAGCAACAAGTAAATAACACATATAGCTGTGTGATGTGCTGCAATCGTGATCGTTAACAGCGAAAGATCATAATATAGACCCAGTTCTGTGCTGTACTCTATCTGTGTTTACACAGAAACCTACATTGTTCTTTAAAAGCTCTGATCTGCCTGTATGTTCTTTGGTAAGACTATTGACCATTAAGGATTACAACATATCACAGTGTTCTAACCCTTTTCTAATCCTGCATTTAATAATGTAATAATTTTCCACAATGGAATATATCATAGGCTGAACTTTGAGCCTGAGCCAGCTATTAATAAAAAGGAAACAATGTTTCCTCATAGCCTTTGCTTACTATGCTGAAAAGACCATGTTTGTCCTGCATTATTTTTCATCTACAGAAAAAAATGCTGGTCAACAAGTTGATTGACTAGGGAAGTCTTACTGGTGAAGTTAGTTAAAGCAGGGTGTGGACACCATTGCATACTTGGGTCTATACTAGTCTTGGTAAAGACAGGGTGGAATCTGGTACACTCTCAACAAAAACAGTAACATGAATAGCAACATCAGAATCAGGCTTTAACAAAAGTTTCAATACAAATACTGATGTTGACGCTGTTTGCATGTTAGATGTTATATTTGCATTGGGTAATCACAAACCAACTAATCATAACCCTATTTGTATAGAAGCTATTTATTAGCAGTCGTTTTATTTCTGTTAGATTGCAATGCCAATTTCAAAGCCCAATCCGCACTGAAAACACTTTGTATATAATTCTAAACTAAACAAAATAGATACATGTGTACATTCTAGAAACTCTGATTACAACTAATTACTGCAGAGACTGTGGGCAGTTTAACATCTTATTCTGACATCATAGGCACGACCTGTACACAGGTCAACTGCAGCACGGTGCGAATCTAACAACTAGGACTTCACAGTATATAAGACTTCCATAGAACTACCTCATTATTTCATTTGTTCCCTTGATATGCTTAATACAGCACCGTGTTCCAAACAGCCCGTCAGCTAATGCAACTTTGAGTGTGTCAGATTTTTAATGTCAGTACTATTAATAGGTAGCTCTGAACACAGAAGAGGCCTCTTTGAATTTGATGGTATTAAAATCACTGCAACTAGCTGCCATAGCGTCAGTGATGGGAGAATATGCAGATCACCGACCTTTTCATGAAAGGCATGTAAAAGCATAAGACTAGTAGGCATGTGTATGTCTAGAAGAGAAATGCCTTTTCAACAAGATACATTTTGTACATGAGGAAAGAAAGGTACTTACAGTACATTATACAGCCTCACATGTTTTTGTTCTTACATGCATTATGCAACCGTTAAATATTTTCTTCTAAAGCAGCTGAGATCGACCTGGCAAGGTCACATGTATGTATAAAAATACCCAGTATACAGATATATTGTTGAATACAAATTAACTGTTTTTTTGTTTTTATGCTAATGTTCTATAATGTTATGATAATGTTAAAATCAACATTTCCTCCTTACTATATTTACTTTTTTGCTGTTCTAGATCTGAACAGATATGGAACAAGTGTGAGGAAATTATGACAATGTTTTCATTTATGTCTTTGAAAGAAATATTGTAATCACAACTACATAGACTGAATTACTACAGAAACTCAGACACACTGTTTGAACTGAACAGTTGCTCTAATTTTCTGCTAGACTTCTTTGCACTATTTCTATATACTTAAATAATACAAATAATACCAAGGATAAGGGCCAGTTATGTTCCCATTAGATCAAAAGAAGCCATGGGAGCAATACAGGTCTAGACACATGATGCTCCTTATATAAAACACATCTTACACTTCAGTTGGATAATAGCAAAATTGTGTTTTTAATGGTTTGAATGTGTCTATATGCTTTTTATGAAGTCTTTAATATTTCATCCTATACTCTGTTAATTAATTACATTAGAGAGGTACATCAGATGTTTCCTGTGATATAATCCCATCACCAGACTAAGAATCAATGAGCATGCAAACAGTCAAAGAGGCCAGTCAAAGAAGACTCTACAAGCAAAAACAAAGACAATAGTATGGACCACAGCAGTATGTTAAGTGTTAAGCCTTTCTCCGCTCCTGGCAGCAATATCACACAAACCACAACAGCAAAGTACTATTAGGTTTCAGTCTGTGTCACTGGATATTGTAACAGTATATACTTGATCAGTCTCACTCAGTCAAAACTGGTTGAACAAAATGTTACATGTGTATGAATATGAGTTTGCATTGTATTTTTTTCTCGCAATTAGCAGCACAATATAAATGATCAAAAATGTTAGGTTTGGTAATTGAGAGAAAATAATCTCCTTTGCATTTGCTTTTTGAACAAGGCCACAAAAAGTGTTTTTCATTTTAGTTTAATTAGACAGATTTTGAAAAATGAACTATACGTGAAGTTGTTCCTAATTTTTCTATTGGGAAACCTGCCAGGTGGTTTGCAGAGTCCAGCTGGACACTGCTTGAGTTAAACATTCTTAATCTAGGATCAAAGGATTAATTGAATGATCAAAAGATATGTGGTATAAATAAACAGACCTGGGAGACAGCTATTGAAGGTTAGATTATGTGTTGCAGTTACTCAGATGTGTTTTTAAAATCCTTTGTTTGTGTGAACCTGTCTATTAGAAACAAAGCTTGTACGTAATAAACCAATGTACAAAAGTGCTAAAGGTCTCTGACTCCACCCTGTCAGCTGTATTCTGCTCTACTGATAAGACTCACTGTCTAAATGAATTTCCTTTGACTGTATACCCTCATTAGTATCCTTTCCTTAAGCTATCTCACATCAGATACCAAGAGTTGGGCTTTTTTGTTTGAAAAGGTCAGTTTATTTTTCTTTGTTAGTGTTCTTCCTGCTGTACCAGATTTTAATCCTGCCTGAAACAGCTCCAGAAAACAGACTGTTTTTGTCGTTTGGAAAAGAGCCATACACAACGTTTGAGTATAATTAGGTGAAAGTAATGTGTGTCATTTTTGCAGCGTTATAACAGCTCCTCCTAGCCCAGTTTAATATGCAGGGACAGCCATAATGTAGCCATTCGTGAGCTGAGTTCCTCTGTGTCAAAGCATTTCTGCTGTTTGACAAGTATCAACACAGCAACACTGGCTCACTCAATGGCATGAGTTTGTGATGGAACTATCTGTGAGTGTTCAGAGAACCTGTTTGAAAACAGTGAGAAGGACAATTTGTTATTTACATTAGGGCTACTTTGGAAACTAGAGTAGATGCGTTTTATGAACAGAGCCTCATTCTTCCCCTTTAAGATCAACAGTATAGAAATGCACAGCAAGAAATAGATTTGTGTTTTTACCACAGCTATTTTCCAAAGAGTATTTAAGTTTGTACACCCCAACTGTATTTTTCTGTATGACAAGATATTATTACTGGATACTGTTACGTCTTGAACTTTTGGGAAGGAAAGTAAGAAACTTGGCTATTACCAACCAGGGAGGTAAGCTGCTGTGATTGGCCTATTAAGAGGTATTTTAGGACCTGAGAGGGTGGATAGAAGGGAACAGATGAATGAATAAAGCCCCAGTGAGTGGCATCAGATAACAGGGTCAAAAAGCCCTGGATGGATGTTTTGAATGATCAGAGGATGAAGGCACTGCTAGGAGGGCACAGTTAAGTGTTTCACTTAGTAAAGTAAAACTGGTTTAGACGTTTGTGGTAGTTGCACTTGGTTCACTTTTCAAACATGTTGTCCAATTTTCATTCTATGTTTCAATATTTACATGGTTATTTACAGGGTTCACATTTTTTCACAAGCTGATGGTTAACAATATATATGGTTAACAATGTATATATTTATTTTATTAAATTTGCCAAATCCCTATGTAAACAGGTAGAGACAGAGAGAGAGGAGAGAGATGCGAAAGACAGTGATTTCATGTGCGTGTCTATGCGTGAAATGCAGTGTGCTTGATGTCATCGTGTTGATAGCTTGTTTTCGCATATATATTTCTGTAAGTCACATTATCTGAGTCAAAAGCGTCTCATTACCGTAACGACAACTAATTTAAAGGCGCCAAAAGAACAAAAAACATGACAGGCGTGGTCGTGTCGCTATTACGCAGTATTTTCTATAACAGAGACATATTCAAAGCACTTTATTGTCCATAGATATGCCTACCTTACGTTTGACTGTTCGGTTTTTCCTTTCCTCTTTTTCGTGGGGCTCTGGCCACAGTTGCCTGCTGGAGCCGTACAGGGGGCTGCTATTTTCACTACTTGACACCGACGAGTTTCTCACTAACGAGCGTTCATTTTGCGCTTCGTGATACGGCTGCTCTGGTTGACAACGTGCGATTTTTCTCTCCTGGCACCTGCTGTCGCGGTCACTCTGTTGCCACTGGAGGCTGTGCTTCTGCGCGTCCGCCTGCTGATGCTGTTGCTGCAACAGCGCCTGGTTATTTCTGCACACTTCCCCTGATCTGCTGATGCAGTAGTTGATAGGCAAGCTGCTGCCCAACAACAGTTGTCGTTGAGCCTGCAATACTGGCAATGGAGCCTGTGGCTCAATTAATTGCCTCTCCTTATCTATTACCTCGCATGCATTTGCCTGTCCTTGACCAGAGTTTGGTAAGAGTGGCTCAGAGGAGGGGTCCCTTTGTTGATGATCCTCTATTTGATTATAACAAGGTTGCTGCAGCAACTGGTTTAGGTCTCGACGCCCCCCCTCCCCGACGCAACGTTGTACGAATTCTTGCTTATAATCGACACTCTTTTGGCGAGTATCCCGCGTATTAGAACTGCGCGAAGGCAGAGGCGGCAGCAGATCAGATGGGGAGGGCTGCGGGGAAACGGAAGATCTGTGCTGAGGAGAATGGCTGCAGTGACGGCTCTTCGAGAGCCCCTCGGAATGGCACTGATAACCAGATGAGGCCCCTGGAAACTCCGCCTGATGCGGTTGGTTATAAGGCTCACGGTCACTGCGCGATTCCTGCGTGACAACGCTGTGGCCGGTCAACAGCAGGCACTCGCCTTGCTGCGCTTTACAGTCATTAACACCTTTTCTGGTGGTGCGCTCCGGACAAGACAGTACATGTCGGCTCTGATGTGAAGAGGTGGAGCGCTCCTTTATCGATGGAGGTGGGGGAGGCAGGCTAAAGAGTGGGGCGACTGGACGAGATTCTTCCTTCTGGGAACGCGCTGAGATGCTCTGGCAATCGCGAGTGTCCGTGTCGTTGGTCTGGTGCTGTTGGACAGCTCCCGCGTATCGATGCCGCATCCCCTCAATATCCGCGTCTTGTTGTGGTTGCTCGTTTGCCTTGTAAAACACCGACACCCATTCATTGCGATGCGCCCCAAAAGAACCGAGCTCGCTCGTCTCATTGGTGGGTTCGAGCAAGACCTGCCTCTTAACGTCATCGCCAAGATTAATACCGCCCTCGTGTGAATGTTGTTTTATGTGTTTACAGTTGATAAAGCTGAGATGTAAATTGGTCATTACAGCAAGGTCGTGGACACACAGACCCAGCAAAAGTCTGATTTCACCAATTGATTCACCAGTAGCTAACATGATACCTTTGTATAGGTGTGCATAGCATCTGTAAATAATTGTATTTACAAAATCTCTTAGTGTTTTAACTGTTTTATTTACATTTCTCTTTATTAATATGTATATTGCCCTTCTGTTTTGGTGCATTGAACCAATACAAACATATTACATATCATCAAATAAAATCCTTGTGTGTAGACAATAAAGCGCTTTCTGATTTTGATATGCATGTTTTTGCAACATTGTTTATTTGTATGTGATAGTTTAGAAACCATGACCAGCTTTTTGTTGTAATTTTGGATCTTTGACTAAATTCTATTTATAGTCAATGCAGTATAGTATTATACTGTTGAGTAATAAGAGGTCTCTGTTTAATTTTTCAATCCTTTAACACAGCTGAACAATGGGGAGTTTTGTATATATGCCCAATGTGTCCCATGCTGTTAACATCCATTAACATAATCACTATTCATCTCATCTCACTAACTCCAAATCCTATTTTTACACACAGTCTTAAAACTACTACTGTCACATCATGTAGCTTAGGGTGAAACATAAGATGTTACAACACACGCATGGAACAACACTTTCTGATTGTTTTATTTACTAAAACAAAAGGCAATCAATGTGGAGCCTTCACCATGTACTGAATATGTGATAAAAAAATGTCTACAACATTTTGTATGTTAGAGATGAAAGACTTCAAACATTTGTGAATGCACAGCTATAAATACCTTTCCTCATTAATATCAATGATAGTTTACTGAGGACATCCCATTATGTTAGATGATAATGAGGTTGGAGATGAGCATTAGAATGAATGGGCATAAAGACCAGGGCTGTCACCAAGGGTCGAGCAACCAGTAACATTATCTCAAGCCCTGTGCTGAATAACAGCCTCAAAAGTCCCCTGTGGTATAGTCTACTTATTGGGCCTAAATGAAGCCTACCCATGTATATTTAGACTGGACCTCATGAATTGTAGTGAGGGTCCTGATAAAAATAATCTTTTTTTCCTGAAATAGTCTACAATGTTCCTGAAATGGTCTACAATGAATTGATGGCATTAAACAGATGTACTGGTTTGTGTGTGTGTGGTAACATAGCCAAAGAAAAGCTCTGTTAGCTATGTTTTGGTTATGACAGATGAGCATTTTTATTGCCCTTCAACAGCTTGTTTGCAGCTTGCAGTAACTTGACCACCTAGCACAAATAAAAGTAACATGTAATATTCTGAAATAATATTTGGTTTATATATTTTTTT
>JBAJNP010010040.1:0-17081 GCA_036877545.1 Yasuhikotakia modesta | reverse complement strand
TCAAACATCTACTCACCTACAGAATCTTCTCAAGGTTTTCTAAAGATTGTCAAACATCTACTCACCTACAGAATCTTCTCAAGGTTTTCTAAAGATTGTCAAAGGTCTACAAATATCAAAATTCCAACAGCTGCTGTAATTTAATTATATTTTATAATGTACAAATTACATAATTTTTGGTGATTTTTTTGCCTGCAATGCATACAATGTGTTTTTTGAAACCTTGTGTCTTGAGTGTCGCTATGAATAGAGTCAGTGTATGTGTCTAACCCCTTTTGCTAAGTTGAACATTGACTTGTCGTCTGCCATGGCCATTCTCCACATAACAGGTGTAGTTTCCCAGGTCACTTTCCTCCACAGCATTTATTGTCAGTGAAATGGACACCTCCTGCTCACCCAGACGCTCCCGAACCGTTCTGGGAGGAAGATCAGAAGAATAAGATGAACACAATGCTTCACAATCTCAGATTACAGTCAAAACACAACTATTGAACAAAGTATTCTCTCTGTGCTAATAATAACTTAACAGATACACTGTAACTCATTGGTTTTACTATGGTAAAGAAACAAAATTCATCCACATTGTTTCTGTTTTCTTGTGGAAAAACTGATAGTTTGCATGTTTCTGAAAATTTTACAGAACTATTGTGATATCAGAGGATCCCCTAAAACACCTAAATGTATGCCCTTCATAGTTTAAAATCCAGTTGACCTGACAAACACAGATAATAATGAAGACACTCATGTTAACTGCTGTTCAGTGACCCTGAAAAAATGAATTGGGTATGATACTGGGTGCAGTAACTGACTGGTGTTTATTCTTCCACTTGTTCACTGTTACACCCTAAATAAACACTCATTTAACTGAGATACTGGGGACTATTCTAGCATACACACATCAGATGTCTCTCATTTTCACTGAGCCTAATATTGCATTATAAGTGACTTACTTAATTTCACTCTCTGTGATTCTGTTTTCATCCAGATCCTCGATAAACTTCTCTCCCTTCATCCAGTAGATGAGTGGACTCGCATCCCTGCTGTAGCCGAAGAAAGCCCTACAGGTTAAATTCACAGGACTGCCTGCAAGAAACAGACAATACAAATAATAAATAATCAGATAATCCACCAAAATGCTGCTGAACATTTTTTGGGAGTGGACCCACGCAGATAACCTATGTTACACCCATAACACTACACTATAACATCACATGTAGACATAACCTAACAAAATAGAATACAAATATTTTGTGTGTGTTTTTTATACCACAGATTTTTCTGACTTCCTTTCAGCTACGTTAACTGAGGAGTGCTCCTTTCACTGGACAACTAGCCTTTGTGTGTCAAATCGTGCTGGGAAACCAAAGGGAAAATATCAGCACCTCGGAAAATCCCCCACAAATTATGTTTGGCAAATGCAGTCCTCTGTTCAGAGCAACAGTGAGAAATTTAACCAAGCAGGTTTGTTAAATTACTTGCAGGAGACATTACAGTCGGGGGAAATCTGTCACTTTCTCTTTGCCAGGTGCCTATTGCAGGTTCTCACGCTCTACTGTGCTTACAGTTTACAGCTTACATCTTACATCTTACAGTTTACATCTTACAGCTTACAGCTTACAGCTTACATCTTACAGTTTACAGCTTACAGTTTACATCTTACAGTTTACAGCTTACATCTTACATCTTACAGTTTACATCTTACAGCTTACAGCTTACAGCTTACAGTTTACAGCTTACAGTTTACATCTTACAGTTTACAGCTTACATCTTACAGTTTACAGCTTACAGTTTACAGCTTACATCTTACAGTTTACAGCTTACAGTTTACAGCTTACATCTTACAGCTTACAGCTTACAGCTTACATTTTACAGCTTACAGTTTACAGCTTACAGTTTACATCTTACAGTTTACAGCTTACATCTTACATCTTACAGTTTACATCTTACAGCTTACAGCTTACAGTTTACATCTTACAGTTTACAGCTTACATCTTACATCTTACATCTTACAGTTTACATCTTACAGTTTACAGCTTACATCTTACAGCTTACAGCTTACAGCTTACATCTTACAGTTTACATCTTACAGCTTACAGTTTACAGCTTACAGTTTACAGCTTACATCTTACAGTTTACATCTTACATCTTACAGTTTACATCTTACAGCTTACAGCTTACATCTTACAGTTTACATCTTACAGCTTACAGTTTACAGTTTACAGCTTACATCTTACATCTTACAGTTTACATCTTACAGCTTACAGTTTACAGCTTACAGTTTACAGTTCAGACAACTCCATTTATATCTAAACATACAGGAGTTAAATGTAATACATGTATTCAGTCCTTGATCTTATATTATAAATGTGTTTTTGTGTTCTTAGAAAAGAAATTCAAATGCAGTTTTATGTTTTTGATACCACAGGCTATCAGATATTCCTAATAATCTCTCTTTTTCTGTTCCAAATATTGATGTGTATTTTTGTTGTGTTGCTAGGATGTTTGTATTTTTGTTGTGTTGCCACAACCATGTTTAGTGGTTCTTCACTTTAATGCTGTACTTTAGTCCTGGGCAGGAGTTTAAAAGATAGTACTTCTTAGAAAATAGCTTGTCTTAAAACTGTGGGCATTTAGGCTTAGCTCAATCAATTTAATTAAAGCAATACTGTAAATTACAAGAAATGCTATCGGGGGAAGGTAAACAGAGGAGAACGTAAATTATGACCTTGTACCTCAGGAGCAGTTTTAGTCATTCTGCATAAATCCTTGACAGGAAGTGCTGACACGTCCATCAAGGCCAGGGCTTCCTTCCCCCCTAAGCGCTATGCACAGACAACAGTATCCTGAACGAACACTAGTTTCATGGCTGAGAGGACACAAACAGTGTAATGCCTTGAGTGGGCTATAAGACAAGACAGAGATCATGTCAGTCCTCAAAAACCCTTTTATCATACAAGTGCTCTTTTTCTTTCTTTTCTCCCTTTACTGACTTCTATTGTTTCTAAATATACTGATAATTATGTTTGCTGTAGATTAACTTAAACACTAACCAAATGAACAGAGATCAGTCCTACCTGAACACTATAGGAGGGAAGACAGCTGAACCCTGTGGACCAACACTTACACAATGGTTTCCTAGGCAACAACAGAAGCAGCTCAGCTTCTCTCACATAAAAGGATTAATTATTACCCGTTGTCCTCTAAGAACAGAAGCAGAAGGAATGAGATGAGCTCTAGGTACAGCAGGGCCCAGAATAAACCTCCTGCCACAACCATTCTTAGGTTTCCAAACATGACTGACTTCCACCCTGGCAACTAGAAGACAAACTTCTGAACCCAGATGCTCGCACAACTTGCATACATCATGCTAATCAACAATAGCCACATAATAGCCCTGCAGCAGTCACAGACAATAAAGTGAAAGGTGTGAATAGTTAATTAAATTTATTGTGTTTGTCTACATGTGGCTTTCATTCACATGACTTCTACTGGTATTCCCTTCTAACATTTGACCTTTCTGTAGTTTCAGCCCAAAACAAGAGCCCAAAATCTTTAAGTGGTGCATAGATGGATATTAACATCATTGTCACTTATGTTTCACGAAATGTGTCATGGCAGTAATTTGGCTGCTGTGAGTGACAGAGATGAGGCAAACAAAAATCTTCATCTGTAATACAGCACCTCTGTAATAATGTATCATCAGTGCAGTGTGGCTACAGAGATCCTGCACCACACACCTCTCAGCACCAATGAAGTAAAAGATGCTTCCAAGTGTTTCTAAAAGTCAGTGTTTCTGACCTTCTCGAAAGTGAACCAATATCAGATTCCTTACAAAAGAGGACCTGTAATGAGGCATTATGTGTAGTGCACACTGTTGGTTTAACAACTGCAAACATCAAATATACAAACCAAAGCGCAAGAAATGTAGAGATTTGGACAATAACTCTAGTCACCCATCAAAAGCCAAGATGAGTTCTGAACTGAATTCTCAGTAATTCTGTAAAAGATAATCATCACAAGTGTTGAAATGAGATGCTGGGGGCTTCAGGACAAGGTTGAGAACCACTGATCTAGAACCTCTGTTTAAATACTATCAAGCTACTATCAAATTACACTTTCAGAAAAAGACAGAAGTCACATGGGCTCAGCAGTGAGATTGTGGTAACTACATAAATAAAGCATAGCCCAGAGAGCAGAGAGAGTTGCTAGCCCATGTGTGCTGTAAACAATGTTTTATTGCTGTCAACATTCTCTGTTCACATGCACACACATTTCTTTACATGTTAATCACTTTCCTAATACTTGTTTATATACTTGTTTCACTTTAAGTGAGTTCCTAACACCCACATCTCCTCATAAGCCACGCTCTGGCGTCTCAGCACTCCTCACCAATAAACAGCACCTCCACCTTATCTCTGACAGACCACTCCCGCCCCCCATCACATACAGTACAGCGCTAATCTCACCGTTAATGCTGATTACAGCCAGCTGCAGTCCAGAGTCTTATCACCGCTGCAGTGTGCACAGACAGGTCTGGGGACTTTTGGGGGTGGAATGTCAACCTGAAATATATATTTTACAGTTTTTTACCATTATTTGTAACCATTTCTTTTTACAATTCCCCATCACTCCCCCCACAACAATGACCTGAAACAGCACCACAGTCACATTGGCTTTGATTCCTACTGTTTGTGAAATGAGTTTATTTTCTGGTTAAAGCAGACACAAACAGAGAGAGCTGCTGTGTTAGGTCTAATTACCCATTTCTAAACCAGCTGTTGTCATATCTGTGAAGCTCAATGGAGCTGCAGATGTCCTGGTAGGGATAAGTTAATTATTGATCTAGTGTTTCATCCATTAGAAGGTTTTCAGAACAAACATTAAACCTCATGTGATATAAGACATCTCTACAGACTTCTTCCCACTCAGCTTCACACAAATCCTTTCTTACAAGCAGGTAATTGGCAGTTGATAAGAAACATATTTTTCTCCAATGACACCTTGACATCCTGTTTGCTAAGTAACACCTTTTTCTGGAGGCTGCCTGTTACTCTCCAACCGTAGCGCTTGAGTTGAACAAATAACCATCAAAAATGTACCAAACTTTAATGCAGAAAAAGACGCTTCATGTGTGAAGAAAAACGAATTCTATTGGCAACTTACTGACTGAGAGAGAGCTGCAGTTTTAAGCATAGCTGAATCCATTAGCTGCCACATTAAACTAACGTGTCTACAGCTTAGCTGCAGTGGTGAAAAATCTGGAAAAACGTCAGCATACAGGTGTTGACTCCTGCTGGAAACAACACACTCTCTCACACACACAATGATCATATCAATAACATCAATTATTTTATTTTTCTTTGTGTGTGTTATAGCTTGCGTGTGTTAAATATTTCCTATTGCTACATCATGTGTATAAATATGCATATCATTTACAGGGACAGTCTGAATTCAATAGAATGTAGTTTCATATTTTTGGTCTTGTGATATAATCCTGATATTATTTTGAATATTTTAAAGGACATTCTACTATGAATGCAATTTTTAAATTGAACAACAGTGTGTGTGTGTGTGTGTATGTGTTCTTCCTGATATACTAATTTCTGGCACTCTGCAGCCATGTCAAAGTTAATTATGCTGGTATTCAGATTTAGTTTGGGGCACATACTAACACTCACTCATATGGAATGTATAGCTGTCACCTCATTATAAAATGATCTGATTTAAAAACGAGTCATCACTGAGTGCTTTACAGTGGATTAAGACAGGTTAATATATCCTGAACTTCTGTTTAAGTCACTTCTGTAATAGGGTTATGCAGTGCTGGCATCTTTGTTTGCCAGATACACAAATTTAACTTGCCAGAAGTCATTGTCTTTTGGAAACAATAAACAAGTTAGTTGGATCTTTCTCTACACTTAACAGTCCTTGCTAGTTCTGCTGTTTTTCTCTGACAAACTGTTTTATTTGAAACTTCTAACGACTCTAATGACCAACACAATTTTGCTCAGGGAAGCTGAATTGGAGATAAAAGAGGGGGGAAGTAGGCCAACACCGCACTTGCTCCCGAAACACCAGAAATCCACTTTAATCAAAATTTAGAAACACCAGAACAGTTCCAACTCTACAGGGCCATAAGCCAAAAAAACCCTTCAGAACACTCACAACTTTCAGAAATGTTCCTGTTCCTTCAGGTAGCTCTAACTGTTCTTATGAAACACAATCCACATCAAAGGTTGCACAACAGTTGCTAGCACACACTAATATAACTGAAAAACAACAGGCCAATTAAAACAATTATACACACTCGTTTAAAAACAGCATGTGAGGATGATGTACAACAGAGAAACATAACTAATGTAGGATAATCTTCAATGACTGCAGACAGTGTGTATGTGTGTCTCAAGATGGGAATAAAGGAGGAAGTCGACTTGTTTAGAAGGATAATTTGTTTCCTGAGCAATTGTCACTAACAAGACAGAAATCTGTGTGATAAGGGAGGGTTTGGGTCACCCACACTGGCTGAGACTTTGTGCTGCTATTCAGCAGCACAAAGCTACAATTACTGCTGCTGGTTTGCAACTTCTCACTGTAATTTAGCTCATCACGGACCGGTTTCCGGCACAGCAATGCTTTTTTTTTCTGCTGTTTACCTGTGTGTTACCGCCACTGGCCATGATGACTAGTTCCATAACATCATTAGACAACAGTCAAAATATAGCTGGCTGATAGAAGGATATATACATAAAATCTACTCCAAATTCTTTCTTACATCAGAATGCTTGTCACTGACTGCAGTTGTGGTTTTAAAGTTCTCCCCAACTGTCACAACTCACTCATTTATAGTTACAGTACAAACTCTAATTGACCAATGAATCCCCTCCTTTAACTATAAGTATGACTTTCAGATCAATGCCGCTCCAGTGCAATGGATCAAGGACACGGGTGCAATATCACACAAACGCGCCTGTCAGCCATGAAAAAGCTTTGAAACTGGGACACAGATTTTCTTTTTGTTTTGGAGCGATTTGTTTTCAGGAGTCTCCAATGATCTGTTATTCGTCATTTATGTTTACATAGCTCAGTTAGCATTGTTGACACTCATGTGATTCTTACACATTATACAGGTGATCAAACACTGAAAACGTCACATCAACACACAGCACGTTGCTGCATTCATTTAATGTTGTAAAACAATGGGGTGAAGAAAAGTCCGGTGTTCTTACCTAAATGCAGCTCCACTATGTTCACCTGGCTTTCAGGTGGATACAGGATCTTCGGAGGTTTGTCAGTCAGTGGCGCTGCATTGAAAGTACAGTGTTAGTTTTATATCTATCTACCAGGAAAATAAAAGATTATACAAACAAGGTCAATTATTAAGATAAAACTACAAATATAACTTTCAAAGCTGACTACCTGTTGTCATTTGAATCATTTGCAGTGTGTTTGTGTTTAATACTGCACAGTGTTAAGCTCATAATGTTTGAAGTTCAGCGAGCTCCAGATGTTTTACATTCCTGCACAAACCAATTTAAATGCACTGCAGTAGTTTACAAAGCTTCAAATTAGTTACATTAAGACATTTTTTTGCAGAAACTTGATTAAATTGCATTCAAACCTGACAGAATTGACAGTGACTTTAAGACTTTAAACTTTGTCAGCCAGTTGGATGACACCAAAGTTCAAAACACAGCAGTTCTGTGTCATGTTAGAGGTCTGCAGACTCAAACATCTTTATTTCACACTCAAAAATAGCCAAATGTGCAATAATTAGGCCTTCTCATAGCTAATCCAAAAATGACTTAATTCCATGTATTCACCAAACACTAGTACACAAATACTTTGTTCCTCATCAATGACTTTAAATGGTAAGAGTCATTACAGCAATCAGCTTTCACTAGGAGATATGCAGGAATTCTTTAATTCATTAAAAGCAGCACATATGAGCATCTGTTTGACAGACAGATGCAGATTTAGCACAGCTTAAAAAATGGGAAAGTGACAAATTAAGACAGTGGTATGAGCAAATACTTTCTAAATTCACCAACAGCATTGAGGTTCTGTGAGTGTGTTTGGGCAGGTGTGTTGCATGACAGCTGTTATAACTTTGTCTCTGTGAAGCTAAATTTTAACCTTAGGACTAAAATATGTATTTGTTCAGATCAGTTTTTTCAATCAGGTGATTGTCGTATATTTGGAAACATTATGAAAAAACAATGAATCACTGCGTCAGGTATTCTCTCTTTATCTGTCCGTCACAAGTTACCAGTAACAGTAAAATGGGAAATGAATATTCTTATTGTTTTTTCCCTTGTTCAGTGTGATAGCAGCCAGTCCACAATGTCAGCCTCTCTTCCACATACAAACAGCAGGTTGCATGAGCATAAGTTATACTCTACCTGTATTTATGAGAAGCGTTTGTTCACTGGGATCGTTTCTGTGTAAAAGAACTGTTCATACCCATAATTGATGGGGGATGCTGATGTAACAGCCAGTGCTTTTCACTGGGCTGCAGCTCTGTGGAATGTCACATGTATAATGATAATTACAATAGTAAATGTTACCTGTAGCCTGATGCATATCTGTTTTTTTACCTTTCAATAAAAGTAATCCATGCAAGACCACTATCTTGAGTATAGCTGTAATTCTGAGCTCTACAGCTAATCAACCACAAGGTTAAGAGTGCTATGCTCTTTAACAAATGTCAGGTCCGATGTGGAAAGGAAATTCTCTGTATGCCTACAGAACTTCACAGGCTCCCAGCCAGCCAGGCCCAGAATAAGCCCTATGCAAGTCATTTACTTCTTAAACACACTTGCATACAGCCTGATTCTTGTTCTTGTTTTGGGGTGAGACCATAGACCAGCTGTTGTGCCAGTGAAGGAACTTCAAAGACCTGGAACACAAGTTGTGTGTGAACGCTCATTTGATCTTCTCCCATAATGTCCTTCTACAGTTCCTCTTTCACCCAGCCAAAGCATGTGACCTGATACAAGCTGATATCAAACCATGTAGGCATTTCAGTTGCTTATTTAGGGTTTTTAAAACAAAACTGTTAGCATCTGCTCATTAAGACCTCCTGATGAAATAAAGGCTCTTCCAGTTATTTTTAACTTGTAAGTGTACAATAAATATTACATGTTTCATATGTATTTTATCTTTAGCTCAGCCATTTTGATTATAATTATAAGAGCAGTAAAGAACAGGACCCATACAGCATCAGATGCATAATGTGAATGCCAAGCAGAAAAATTATACTTTTCTGAACACTTCACTTACTGACTTACTTCACTTACCGATATCTGTCATGTAGACTTTGTGCTATTTCAAATAATACTGCCAAATCATTCAATAAAGCCTTATGCTGGTGATATTTAACCTTGAAAACACATCACATTGGGAAATAGCTTTTAGCCTTATGACCCTGAATTTACATGGGCTTTGACACCTGCTCAAAAGTGCTTCATAAAGGCCACTGCTTAGGAGACAGGCGACACCTAAAGTGTGCTCAGTTTTTGCCGTTTCTGTTCCATTTTTGTACCAGTAAAAGTTGCTCAAAATTTACACAGACCTCGAATAAGTGGGAGGCGTAAGCAAGGCCTCACTAAGGTACAGCTCTGTCTCTCTCCCACATTAGCCTCTAGGTAATCTCCTGAGAGAAAGGGTAAATATTGAATCCATGTCTCTAATTAAAGAGCTCAGTGGTTCCCAGTCACACACGATTACACTGACACGCTCAAAGAATTGATCTGGAGGCTGACGGACGCAGAACACATTGCATGAGAGTTTGAATGAAGCCGTACATTTCTCTGCTGATTAGCTTTAATACCCTCCCAATTAATAGGTGTTCTGCATTACAACAAAAAAACTTGGTCAAACACGGCCACGTCTAATGATCAGAACCAGAACACTCATCTTACAACAGTCGAGGAACATTATTCTGCTGTAGAAATATCACCACTTGAGTTATGGATGTTTACGGCTAGTTTACTGTTGCACACTGGACACTCTAATAACTCTGGAGGAAGTCTTTCTTTTCTTTACTATATAATGCACAGACAGAAACAGCTTGCATTGCTATGCTTAACAAAATTCCACATTCTGAAACATCATTGTTTTTTTTATATTTTCCACTAAATTGGGGATTTCAGGTTTCTGTTTTAAAAAAGGCTGTTTGCTGGCGAGCATGGTGCCATATCCCCTCCTAACGATCCGATGTAATGCAACTTAATTTAGTCCTTTTAAACAGTTTTCTTTTTTTCTTAATTATTGCTTTGACACCCTGGTTAATGTTTGGATCTTCCTCAGAGTTTCACTCTCTAGGGACCTCCTGGGTCCTACTATCAGCATGTTCTTATAATGAGCTGATTCTTTCCCCCCACTAGACTGACCGAAGTCCTGTAGCTCATTTAGCAGAAAGCTTTATGACACTCAGAGGGAAAGTGCTCTATCCATTTCCTGCCATCACAGCAGCAATCTTGTGAAATGTAAACATCAAGCCCTTTTTCCCTTATGCAAATCTAAGCTTCAGGTATAAATTTAAAAAATGATTTAAACATCTTAAACAACAACAACCTTCAACTTTTAATGTTATAGAATGGTGCTGGTCCACTGTGTCATTCAGAGTGTTATTTACATCATCAAGTAATGAAGAAACACAAACAATCGTCAGAGTTCTTGTAGGAACTGGGAATTATTATTTGGGAGAACTATAAGGGATCTGTCAGTGTGGCATCAGATGAACCCCAAATGATGCCTCCAGAATTGTTTAATGATGCAGATAGCTGCAGCTCGGTTCAATTCTAAACCATCAGCCATAACTACAAACATCAGAACAAACAATCATACTGAGATGTGGAGGGATTTTCCAAACTTATAATTAAGCAGATTGGTAAGTGATGAGAGAATACTAATTAATCGTGATTACTTTAATTAGGCATTGTTTTCACAATAATGAGGATGATGCTGTAGATGGATGCAACACGCAATGTGATGACTTCTTACAGTCGCGCTGATCTGACTGCTGCTCCAACAGATATTAAAAAGGGCAAACAAGGGGGGAGTATAAGTAGATGAACACAACATCTCTCTTTTTCTCTCCCCAATATTCTGAAAATCAAGGGATTACGAGGTGTGTGTGAGAGTTTCTTGAGGTGATTTTTTTAACAGTAACGGGGAGTTCTCATCTAGACTGGGCTCTAATTGGCTGCTTTTTGCCATTATTCAGTTCAATCATCAATTTCTGTAAAAAAAATACTAAACTGCTAATGTTAAAAACTAACTTAAATTGTCATGATTTTAGTAAGGTCAACAAAACTTCAGAGATTTCAAACCTTTACGGAAAGAGCTTCAGATTGAAATACTTTTAAGATCATAAAAAAAAACATTTTAGGCACGTGATCCTAAACTTTTGACCAGTAGTGTAAAGGAAACAAGTGTATAGCCCATATGCATCATTATTATAATAACTGTAATGCAAACATCATAAAGTAGGTTATGTAATACATGAATACAGTTCTCTAGGTCAGACTTAAAATGTACAGAAACACTTTATCAAAGTAACAGTAAGTACTGTAACCCACGGGTGCCAAGAAAATAAACTTCTAGCTCTAGAGTTTAATACAACTTAATATAAAAATTAATCTACAATATTCAGCAACCTGCTTGACAATCTGGAGAACATTGCAATTTATTGTGAAAAAGTGAACATTCAAAAAACATTCTATAAATCACACACACTCACACACAATGATAAACACACAGATGCATTCACACAAACACAATGTACTGCCCATCTAAAAAGGATAAGACGTCTTTTTCCCAGACGTCTTTTCTAAATGCTTCTGACACAATGACCCATCAAAACTAAAGGCAAGCATGCAATTATTCCATCAAGAGTTTACTGACATCTCCAGACAGAAACGCTGTCTGAGAGGTAATTACTCACAGCCACAGCAGTTCTGGAGGACAAAAATAACTCCTCTCATAGATTCACTCTAAAGCTGTAAGGCAATCCTTTGTGCCTAAGGACAGGGTTGTTTTCCTCATCTTTTAATGAAACGCTTAACTCAGGGGAATTACAGTAAAAGTGTGTTTAAAACGCTGTGTGTGTTTCACCTCGCATTTCCAGATGTGAATAATATATCCATCTTATTTTTTTTAATGCTGCTTCTATGAGAACGGTTAAATCAATAAATGCGGCACTTTGTGAACACAATGTGCAAAACATTACACAAGCAAAGCTGAACTGTCTCTTTCACTGGGTCAGTGGTTTCACAGCACTGGTGATTTCACTGGCTCAAGCGCCTGCCCATCTCTGATTGAAGTAAATACTACACTTCTATGTTATTCTTAACATGTTATTGCCACTACCCATAATATTAAAAAATAAATCAAGTATCATGGGTTTAAGGTGAGTGATATTTGGCAGAAGCAACAGGTGGAGCAGTAGGCAGAGTTTTTTCTAACCCTAACCCTAACCCTACACTACAGTATGTTAGTCTTCAAAATAGCAGCAGTTAATATGGAGAATGTTAATTTATCCAACCACTATACTTCAAAAGGAAAGCAATAATAATACAAATAATAATATATAATATCCCCTTCATCCCCCTGCATCGATGCTTGATGTGTTAAGTATCTTATTTGTTTGATAAGCAAAGAAAGAATAAAAAAGAAAAACATTCCAAATAATCGTGATAAAGTTTAAAACATACAGTAGTAAAATATTATATATAGTAAAATAATATATATTATTATCACTACAGTAATAATCTTTTCCACCTCTTGCCACTGAGGAAGTCTGTGCACGGCACTGTAAACGTCCAAAGTTAAATGTGCAAGTGTCCCACAAATAGTGTTGCATGCCCTAATGCATGCTGGGATGCCTTATTTATATCTACGCTGCCTTAAAATACTGTCTAAATAGGAAGCAGGGTTTGAAGCACAGCCATTATAGCATCAACAGTGTGTGAATCTCTGGGTGAGTCTGACCTGAATATGGTTTTAGGATTCAATCTCCCTCTCTCTCTCCATCAAGATAAACGATGGTGTATAATTAATGAAAAACACTTTTAAAACACCCTTCATTTGGCCAAGCCTCGCTAATGACTGGTAAATATAACCACAGTGGGGAGGGGCCGAGTCCCTGACAGGCTGCATTAGACAGTCTTCGCCCCTCTGCTTATTTATTTAAAAGTACTCTGAGTAAAAGAGCCTCTTCATCACATCTCGAGCCCCTGACACACGTCAGGCTGAGAGACAACACTGACACTCCCAAAACTGAGCAGACATGTATTCATTTGGCAGACGCTTTTACCCAAAGCGACTTACAGTGAATTCAAGGTATACTTTTTCAGTACTTGCATTCCCTGGGATCGAACCCACAACCTTCCAGTTGAGCAACAGGAATGCTTAATACATAATACTCAGACATAAACATAGATAGACAACAGACATAATAATACTCATTACAGGTAAAGATGGAGTCAAACAGTAATATTAAACACCAATACAACAGCACAAAGAAGCCCCACAGAAGACACAGCAAATGCTCTGTTTTATGCAAGTGCGTAAAACAGATGAAGAAACAATAGAACAAATAAATAAAGCTTTATATTTATATAAAGCTTACTGTGTTTTCACCATTATTCCATCAGATGGCAAATGTCAAATATTTCAAGCTAAACAACTCACATCACAAACTTCCTGAGCAAAAACAATTTTTGTTTTCAACCAGGCAAACTGTGAGTGGCAGTGAGCACTAGAACTGGCTGATGATCTATATAAGACAGATATGCTAAAAAACTGTTTAGTAAACAATGAAACTACAAACACAGACTACTGGAGTCATACTGTGTTTTACTCCATAACCCAGTATGGGTAACACACAGGACATATTTAGTTTCTTACCCGTGACAGACAATTCAGTCGTCCTTCTAACTACGAAACTTCCAAACTGCAATTCACATGTGTAATTCCCAATATCATCTTCTTGCACATCTTTAATGGAAAGAACGTCTGCTCTTCTGACAATAGACTGTCTCCAGGGTTTCAGCTGGCATTCCTACACATATAAACAAACATGATGTTTAATTCAGCTGTGATCGACATGTTAATAAAATGACTTCAATTCAATAGTGTCAACAGACTGCATCATTAAAATTTCATACTTGACAGTGTTTTGACTACAGCTGTAATTTTGTCTATAAATAGAGCCATGGTAATGCCTGCCAAAACTGTCTGACAATCAGATATTTAGCACTTATTAATTTTCATGTGGATGAAAAAATGAGCTCATTATCAAGACTATGAAATGATAATATTAAGGAGGAAACATCAATTGTGTAGCCTGTGCTAAAATCTGCTAACCTAGCCTGAATTTGCTCTTGTTAAATCAAAACTGACCAGGGCAAACATCTGTATTTTAATTCAATCTGCCCTTCTGTGTGACTTTATGGATTTAAATGTGAACTCATCCGATGGGCAACAGCTGAGGCAGATAGCCAATGAGCCTCTTTCTAAGGGAAGAGGCTCAAACTGACAGCGAGTTGATAACAATAACATGAGACAGTTCACTTACTATCAAGTGAACACCTGAACACAAAAAAACACCAGAAAACCTAAAGACAAACCACATTTACAACATCACAGTACACAGTACACGGTACACAGTAAATGCTTACTGTACCTTGTACCAGATGAACTCTGGTTCTTTTCCAGGCTGCATGTAGTCGTCAATGTCAGGACAGGTGATGTCTTTACCTTTGCTCAGCTCTGCTTTCTCAAAGTACCTCATCTTAGAGTTGTAGCAGAGACCCGTGTCGTTTTTGGCCACTGCAAGAACCATCGATACCTTCATACAGTATGTGGAGTTCCTGAAAACACACGCATTAAACATCAGCATCGGGGTGGGGCTTGCAGAGGATGTTAAGCATGAATTTAGTATTTTAAATTGTATGTCTTCAGGATAGTGTTACGGGTGTTTCAGTGTATTTCTCAGCTGACAACAGCCAAAACCTTTAAACCTAAACTTTAAAAACACACAAGAGAAGCCATATAAAGACCTAACCCTACAAGAGAAAACCAATTTCTCCTGCTCTGTCATGTACATTCTTCTCTTCAGTAATGTAATTCATACATTAAATAATGTTAATGCTAGTAGTGTAATGTCTTAAAACACAGAGTGGCCTGATATATTTAACAGATTAATGTGGGTGTGTAAGCAGACAGATGTCCTGACTGTGTGTGCATGTACGTGTGTGTGTGTGTGTACATGGCATGAACCAGATTGAGGTTGTGTGGGTTTACATAATATATTGGGGACAAGTTTGTATGCAGAAGTCAAGACAAATCAACACAACCTGACAAATCTGCAAAAACAACAACAGAAAAAACAGAAATCTCTGAAATGGTTCTGATAAGATAGACAGTGTTTGTGTGCGAACAAACAGGAAAGGAAGAAAAGTTGCTCATACCTCAGCACACATGAATAATGACCAATGTCCTGTATCTCGGCTGGTCTGAACCAGATCGAGTCTTCCTCTTTAGTCATACGAGCCCCATCAAATGAAATGGGTTCCTCAAAATCTCCGTGAGCCAGACTCCTGTACCACATCAGACTGAGTCCTGCGCTCTGTGCCTGTGTGTAGTTTGCACGGATATATCCATAAAATAAAGCACATTTAATCCTCACCGGCTCTCCGAGCAGAACTTTATATTTCAGGTAGTCCACGGACCAATCAGTGCAGCCGTCCACTGCAGAGAAAGAGAGAGGCAGAATATGGGTGTATGTCGTTGTATTTCAGTATTTGTTCATTTATACCACAGCTATAAGAGAGATCTTGTGCTGAGAATAGAAAAGACGCATTTAAATATACAAAGTTTCTAATGGATACTTACCTAACTTAAACCCTTAAATTAGTTGCATGACACTGAAGTTTTTTACTGACCTTATCTGTGTGAATTAAACCCCTTGGTGATACAAGATGTTTCTATTTTAAGCTCTCGTTTGGTGAGGGGTTAATTATAATGAACATTAGAAGCTGTTATTGGAAATATATTAGTTTCGCAATCAACATAAACAGCTGTTGTTGAAAACATATTATTAACATTTCTTGCTAGTTTTCTGCAGAAAACAAATGCTGGCGATCCACAGCACCGATGTTGAGTGACATTTAGAAAATACTGACAGTAAAACAACCCACTTATTAAAACACTAGTTAAATGTCTCTGTTACTATGGCAATGGGAGGGGGCTGGTTGCCGTGGTATTGTGTTTATTTGGGTGTGTATGGTGTGTGTGTGTGCGTGCGCGTGTGAGTTGAACAGCACACAATGATCTTTTCACAATTACAGTTCATAAATCAAACAATGATGCTGAACACATGATCGTCTCTACTTCAGATTCATTTAAGAAACAGAAACATTTCATTTGCATTGAATATCACAGGAGACAGATTAACATTCTGCTAGGCAACATACGACAACAAATCTAGATCAAAGGTGCTGAATGGTTTTCCTCACTAAATAAATCGTCTCTGTCCAGGACTTAATATCAGAAGTGCAACTCGCTGTCAACCACGTTTTACTTCCCTGTCCTTTCTGCAGAGATATTTGGAAGAGAACAGCCATACTCTCTAGACATCTTTTATATTCTTAATACCAAGGTTAGGCTAGGAAAATTATTTCTCATAGTAAAAGCAGTTAAAATACTTATCAAAAACTTTCAGAGAACAATTATCCTTCAATGGTCAAAGCAATAACAGTACACTGTCTCTGTTGGTGACACAGGTGTTTGACTGTGTAGAGATGTTAGAGCAGGTTGTGTACTGCTGAGGGCGTCACAGTCACTGAGAACACTAAAGACCAGCAGATCAGCCTGAAACATCTGCAGACTGTCAGAAACTCTGTGCTAATGTCTGCTCCTAGTAACCATGACAACAAACACCATCTGATGTCATATCTGGACCAACAAACAGCCTCAATCTCTCCCAATCAGCGGCCGTGCTGCGAAAAATCAGCTGCAATTCTGTGAGCGAGAGAGAGAGAGAGAGAGAGAGACAGAGAGAGAGAGAGAGAGAG
>JBAJNP010010039.1:0-17082 GCA_036877545.1 Yasuhikotakia modesta | reverse complement strand
AATGCAAATATCTGAACTCGACTGACCCCCACTGCAATGGGGTTCTGACTAAAACTGCAAGAAGTTTGTCTGTCTGGTTTTAAACTGGTTTCTTAATCTGGTTTCTCAAGAAATTTTGAATAAACATATAAAACAAGGATTATAAAAACATTACAATGGGTGCACAGGTCCATCTGTCTGAACATTGTCATAAATATGTGAGACGCGCCATTTAAACCGAAGGCTTGTGTGTGTGTGTGAGGCTGGAGTGCTTTTTGTCTTAGAGGGTCTTACAGGGGGGTTGGGGTGCTAAGGAGGGGGCAATCGTTCCCAGACCTGCCCAACAATAACTCACACAACAGAGGCATTGTGAGGGAGTCTATGGTGTGTACGCCAGCCACATGTCTGAGAGAGAGACAGGCTGGCCATTACATAAATGTTTAAACAGCCTCTCTGTTGAGTAACTATCTGTGTTAAGATATACAGCAGCAACAACTTATTAAAATTACTCAACAAACAGGGCATTCAGCTCTAAAAACATTAAAACTGATCTGTAGGTGCATATAACAGTTAAAACCAGACAAAGGTTCTGTAGACGTTTATATCAAAACAAGTTTCTCATCTCCACTCTCTCAGTTTACGTGGAGGTGAGGAAAACGGCTCACAGCTTGTCCTGGAGGTTCAGCTGTTAAAATGACACCTCCGTAACATCATTAGTTCAACACACAATTCATGCTGTAAGGTGTGAGGTATTGCTCTTTAGTTTTGTGCTTTGACATCATTAGACCAAACATGAGGTCACTTCCTGCTTCTTTAGAGGCTACAGGCACATGTGGTGTAAAATGGCCTCACGTTTGTGACAGACTAGACTCTGATTTAAGTCTGTTTATACAAAATATAGTTCGTGTACAATATCTGAATATCATAACATAACACTGACAGTCTTTGTAATGTGATGGAGCTGAGAAGAATTATCTTTATTAAAGTCTAGTAAAAATAATAAACCAGTTCATTTAGAGTAAAAAGGTCGTAACATTTATAAAATTTATAAAGGTCATAACATTTATAAAACGAGTGTCTTTAATGGTCTAAATAAAGATTAACCATCCAGACCGGCTTTGAAAGCATTGTTAGTTCTTTAAAACACAGGAATTTAAGTTTGAAAATATGACCAGACAAGCATGAAACTTCATGTCACATTTTAATTATTTCACATTAAGACAGTCAGGAAACACTATAAACATATACATCTTATGTACAATTCTTATTATTTTACAGTGTTCCTATTACAACAATGTAGTTTACAAACACCAGCCCTCACGTCCAAGTGTAAAACACTTTACATCGCGTTATGCTACACAAAATAAGGCATTTGATTTATAAATAGCACCTCAAATTCATTAAATATGCCTTTGGCATTGAGGAACACAAGCAATTGAAATTCAAATATTACAATGAGATCTAAAAAGCTACTTTTAGAGAAATAAATACACAAATTTGCCTGCACAGGTTTAGTTTGGTTAAACTTGAGTGAAAACAGTCAAGTCCTTCAGGAATGTTCCAGCACAAAGAAAATAAAGACCCTCTCGACTCCACACGCAGGTTTTCCTGTAACTAGCAGTAACTAGCAGTTAGCACCACGTTTGACCCAACATTAAGTTAATGGCAAATTCAAAACATTTCCTGAACACTCACAATAAAATTAAATTGTATTTACACAACAGAAACTGTAACATTTGAGGAATGAGCAGCGTTACGCAGACGGCTCTTTAGCCGGCGATGGCGCACATTTCAAATCTGAGAAGTTGCGTTTTATCTTAAATGGTTGATCATTCATTCTTTGATGAAAGGCACTTTACTCATCAAATACTGCTGAGAAACCGAGTCACAGTTCTGTAAATTCACAGTCTCTACACTCTACAGCATCTCATATGTGGTTTCTTCACATACATCTTCCAAAAACAGCTTTACAGAACCAGCTGTGAAAAGAACCGCGGTACCGCATACAATTGTGAGTCTTTCTGGGTTTGTTGGACTTCAGGCTGCATTCATGTGAAGCTGAGCTCCAGTATGTTCTGCTCAGGGTCGTCAGATGTTAGCAGGCTTCTCTGTGCTTTTAGGTGGAGTCAATAATCCCCCTACAGCCATTGGAGACCACCGATCCAAGCTGTCCTGTTGTTGCCCGTGTGCCTCGCTCTGATAAAGAAACAGTGTTTAGACGTTTTAAATCTGGGTTAAATCTGACTGTAGACTCTGAAGCCACGGCTGAGGACTCACCAGCATGCTCAGGTAGTCCACATGCGTCTGTATGTTGTGGCGATCTTCTGCTGCAACCTTCTTGAAGTCCTTCAGCTGCGGTCCGGGCCACTCGCGTACCGTCTTCACGAACGGACTCATCCACCGGACACAGTTTGATATACTGTCCCATGTTAATCCTGGTGAGGACAAAGAAAAACAAGTTAGGATTAAACGGATACTAACTAAACCTAAAAACCAACAAGCCAAGAACGTCCAAAGCAACCGAGATCTTAGAACTCTTACCTGATACTTTATGAACCGTTTCAAACGAGGTGAAGTGACAAAAGGCTGCGGCAGCTAAAATGCCGTACTGGTAATCCAAAGAGTTAACGTCCAATATGCAAAGATCCAACAACTGTGAAGAAAAAAACACAAAAGTTAGAAGAAGTTTCAGAATCTAACCAACTTCCATCCCCTCGGATCAGCATCTGAAGTTTCACCTGTGCGATCTGGATGTAGGTTTCCTGAGAAAACTGAGGAACGAGGAAATTGGTGTCGTCCTGCAGAGAGTGAACTTGGATGTAGAGCTTCAACCAGGACACCACCGTTTCTGGACAGAGGTCCCATTTTAATGCCTTCAAAACCACCAGCTCCGTTTCCAGAATCTCCTCTTCGCTGCAGGCTCCATCCGTCACGTAGGCGAATTCTTGGAGCTTTGGGGGGTAAATTTCCTGAAACCATCAGGGAGACATTTAGGAGAAACTCATGAAAGCACGTCACAAACATGCCAGAACATAAACAAGCTTAATTTAGTTTAATTTATACTGCATCTAATAGTTGTCATGGATAACTCTTACTGAAAACATGGTGATTTCAGCATTACTTTACAGTACTGCTGAACATGCATGTGCTATGGATTTTGCTTCAGAGCGCTGTTTTAGCAACGCAAAGCTTGTGGGTTCGAATTCCCTGGAAACACACATGCTGATAAATTGTTCAACTTAAATGCACCGTAAGTCACTTTGAATAGTCAGTCAAATGCATATTCTGAGTAACTGCAAGGTACCAGCAGGAACCACAACCCACATCAAGTCGTGCAGTTAATATTTAGTTTTTTAGATTAGCAACTGTAAGTGCATGTAGATTGTAAAATAAAATGACAGTTCTGCAAAATAGTTCCAGGTCAAACAAAGTTGAATTACCTCCATCTTTGAGGCAATGAAAAGAGCCGTTATTCCAATGAGCTGTAGCTGATCTTTGCCAACGTCCGTCTGACACATCATGAAACGATCAAAGATGTCTTGGGCTAAATAAAACGTCTCGCGGTGGAGCGTGTAAGCCTCGCTGACCTGCACAAAACAAACATCATACAGTCAGCTGTGTGTACAGACAGCGTTAGCGTCGCTTTAACAGTAAAGCTACGTGTGACCCTGACCTCCATCAACCAGTCCAGGAGAATGGACCTCATTTTGGGCTGCAGGGCTGGATGTTGCTGGATGAAGCCTTTGTCGTGAACGTACTTCAGTTCCTTGTTCAACATCTTAATCCAGACGTCATCCGAACCGGCCCAGCTGTCAGGACAAACATCTGGGTCATTAAAGAAGTCTGCAGTGTGTTTTAGAGGCAGTCTGTAAAATGTGTGTGATTTAAAGACCTGATATCTGGAAGCGGAGAGGGTTTGACGAAGAGGTTCTTGAACTGGAAGCGCTTGAAACCGGAAATATTGCTGGTTTCTTGAAGCTCCTTCTGAGGCGTTTCGATCAGGACACTGGGACTGACGTCACCTTCAGAACACCGGTTCTAGAACAGAGAACCAGTTCTGTTAGTACGGATTCACTTTATTGAATGTAACTCAACAATAAATCGTCTGACACATAACTTTTACTAAACATAAACTTCATAATCGTCTACAAAACTAGTATTTGATCCACTTTATGCAATGCATTGCATTATATACGGTATATTTTATGTATAGCGCACATTGCATATAGTCTAAGTCCAATTTTGCTATACAGGGATCTATTGCATCTTTCAGATATTCTAGTAAATTATTACATTTATAACATAATCCTAAAACGATGTTTAAGTGGATTAAGAATAGACGACGTTTTCGCGGGCTGCTGGTTGTTATGGTAACACCCTCACTGCGCATGCGTGAACTTCTGCATAATAAACACACTGATGATAAACAACAAACTTTGTTTACAAGCACGTTTGTTGTAAACAAACATCCCGACTGTCACATATGATGATAAAGACAAATCACCTGTATTTCATAGCGCTGTTTCTTCACTGCTGAAGGAATCCTTCCATTGCACTGCTGAAAATAAGCTTATTATTATCAGGTTGTGATGTTTATTAAATAAACATGTTATTAATACATATTAATAAAGTCTCACCACGACTTTTCGTTTCCTCTGAGGTCTGTCATTTAGTTCCAGCTTGTTTTCATTTCGTTCCTGTAATGTGTTGCGATTACTGCAGACAAAAGCAATAAATAAAATAAGAAATGTGCGTTTTGATGTATTAGAGACTTTAAGCTTAAGTTAAATCCTCACCTGCGTTTGGACATTTTCCAGCAAATCCTTGCGTCTCTTCTCCTGCAAACGACAAACAAAACGGTCGAGATGTTATTCATGGAAAAAACTTACTGAAAATAAAACTATGGACTTTACTGGAGTGTGTCGTGAGCTTGATGCCAAACAAAAGCATTGAAAACAAACACGGATGAATAAAAGCATTAGTTCCCATTAACACGAGACTAAAACCTTCAGCCATTTGTCTGGAGGGACGTGCGAGTGTTAACATAAATAAACCCATTATATGCAAACAAGATGTCCATTAAATCTAATGCTTAATAAACTGGTTTTATTATAAACTGGTTTTATTTAAGCAAAACCAGAGATTCATGATCCAGTTTTGTGGGTAGATGAGAGTCCGCGCCAATTCACATGAAGCGGGAGACGAGCTGCCCCCACAAACCCCCATTAAAACGCACAAAGAGCTCGTTTAACACCATTTTAACACAAAATGTGGCCTGGGACGATGTTCAGGTGTAAAAATCCCACCGCGATGTTCCCAGGATCGATCATTTGTCCCGTTTTTGAGAGCCACGTATCGGACAAAGATGTGATCTGGCGCCTAGCGAAACTGGCGACATTTCAGCAACATCCCGCCCTTAAAAGTCAACATGACATTAATATACCGACTGCATGGCTTCTCCTAAAACGTAATCTGCGATTATCCACGAAACAACCTCGCAAATAAACTGTTTTGTAAGTTTATTTAACGTGGTCTTCCTTATTCTTGGGCGACCGGCTAAAAAAAACAACAGATCCCAGCTGTAAGGCGACTAGCAACACGCAACAAGATACCAATTGAGCTTATTAGTTGTTTAACAGTTATAAAGCATTAAAATACGAAAATTAAGCATTAAAGAAAAGGGCAGTAAGCGTCCTTACCGCGGCGTTGGGTGCGAATGAATGAGTCTATGGCGCCAACGTTTATAAAGTCCAGCCGCCCGCGGTCACTGCGCATGCGCGGCGCTCTTTTCAGCCCTTAAAATAACGCAAAACTTTAATATCGCGGTTTGTTTTGGACTCAAATCTGTCGATGTGGGTCGTTTCGCGTGGATTTGGACACGACTGTGGATTCGGGCATTAAATATAAGGGAGGTTTGGGTTCATGCACCGGCTGTGCATCTTTGGTTCGGTGTTTAAAAAAAGCGCTTTCCGCCTTTCCCGGTCAAACTGATCCGGGGCTCGGAGACATAATGCATCACACACGAGCATGTCTGTGTGTTTAAAGATCAGCTTGTGCAATTTTTGAGAAGTTTGTGGCTCTTTGGAGACTGTTGCTAGTTTGACAGTTCCCGTGGGCGTGGCTTTGGGTCGCTCTGACCAATCATCGCTATTCAAGGAGAAACAACGTGGTCTTGTAAACAAACCCACGAGAGGAGAGAGAAGCAATTCCGACGTGATCAAACGGGACCGTCTGGCCTGTTTAAGACCATAAACGCTCAATTATACGTGTTTATCGAAGCATCTGGGTAAATAAACATGGCCGCATGCCACCCCGTGCAATATAATACGCTTGTTTTAAACGACGAGCGTTTGTCACGGCGTAAGCATGACAATATTGAAGCGATGTAAATTATAATGTATAAATCTTTGATTGTATCAGAGGAAACGTGTGATTGACGTAAAGCCACGCAAATTACGTATCTAGACGATCCCGCTCAACTTGCTGCGTGTGACGCCTACGTCACATCCGGTATGTGTTGGCCGGGGAGCAACGTGCAAAACTATCCAAATCCTTAAACTATCCAAATATCCCTATTATGCTGTTAATTTGTGCACGAGTTAGAGCAAAGCAAACCCCTGGTGCTGAGCAGAAGTCAGATCCAGTGTGTTTAACAGAGGGACATGGTGGTAGTTTAAGATTTACACGATTAAGGTTAATACCCACACTGGTACAATGTGTAATAGGCCTGTACTAATCACAGAATGGGATTCTTAAGGGATTAACAGGTTGAGTTACCGGCTGGTGTGGGTTACTAAAGTGGAAGTGCTTCATTATGGTGTGGCGAGGGGATTCAATTACAGCATAAATGCACATCTGATGTCAGAACAAGCAAAGCTCTGCCTGTCTACAGCCCCAGGGAGACCCACATCACACACGGCCCTGTCATTAACAAAACAACACGTCAGTTTGTATTAAAACATTTATTGAGAGGAGAGTACTGTATACATACTGACAAATAATTGGTTTCAAGACATACCAAACGGACAGTTTATTTGCGAATTATACTACGCTTATAAAACAGTTTGTATGTGACATGTATCTAAAACATATCAGTTCAAGAAAATGATAAATAAAACAACGCTAAAATGATGCTAAAACCTTACACTTTTGGCAAAGTGCGGCATTATTCCAGTAAACTTAAAATCAACCGAAGCATTCTAAATATTAGCAATGCCAAGAAAAATCTTCACACATTAAACAAAGAAACGTTTGCTACATTTGTGTAAAAAGTTGAGAGCAGGTGGCTCACAGAGACCAGATGAACCTCTGTGCATAGTCTATTACATTTGTTTGTGTCCCTTTGGACAAATTTCAAGTTCTTAATAGATGCATTGTCACTGTTTACCCGGAAGGCACGTGATCCCCAAATGCATTTCAAGGCAACATTAAATCCCTGTTAGGAAAACTAAAGATCAGGCATCTACTGACATGATATCACTCATGGATAATGACCAGAACCTCAAATCCCTTCCAATCCCTTCATCCACAGAAAGTGTCAGAAAACGCAGCATGCTAGTCATCACAAACTGCGGCAAGCTAAGCAGAACAGGGCTGGTTAGAGGCAATACAGTCTCTGCGTGTCTTCATACCTCCCTTAACCAGGTAAATACGACACGCTGACTGCGTTAACTGAGTCATAGATGTTTTCCTTGAGTTGCACATAATGTTAGATGCATTCTGCTGCAAGTCAGCATTACTGAATTCAGTTTCATTCATTCAGGGGAAACATTTACCGTGGCAGTATCACCGGAAACGTACAACATCAGTTCTTGCATGATAAAGGAATAAAAACAAACATCACCTACAACATTTTTTTAGTTTGTTGCTACTTTAAATATTTCGTTCATCAAATACAAGTCGTAACTAGTCAAATGAAACATAACAAAGGCATACAACACAAAAAGTCACTACACTGAGAAATAAAAATTAAAACGCTGTTTCACTCCGTCGTCAAAGATTTTAACAGTCAATTAAGAAAAAAGTTCGTTTTCACAGTCCTCGGGTTTTGCTTTCATTCAAACTGTGAGACACACGTTTTTGTTAAAGATGAACATGAATTACAAATATTTCCACAAGGTAACATACACATCAAAGTTCTCCAGTATGTACAAGGACAAATTACCATCTGCAATTTTATCTGCATTTTAACAGAGCAAAGGTGAGCGATGATGACCCCTGAGACATGTACTGCAGATATAAACAAACATAAAAATAACATTACAACACTTGATTTTTCGTTTGTTTTCACCTGTTGGAAACCTAGCACTACACAGTCATACATCAAATCAGCCACTGAGACGGAGAAACAACTGCTTACGTACACATCGATGCAGATAACATACACTCTTATCAACTTCATACTGATATGTAATAAATTCTATATTTTTTCGTTTGAAAATATTTTGGAAGTTTTTTTTTAAATATATTTTACATATTTCAAAATCTACAACAGAAACAGAAGGCTTTAGTGATAATATCTTACCAGAAACATTTGTGTAAGACAGAAAACGATGAAAGGAAAGCACTGTTCTAGACTCACACGCAGGTTCTCTCCTAACCAGAAAGTGTCGCTGATGCTGTTGTGAACCCGGTATGGCTTTAAAGAAACAGGGAAGAGATGTTTAAAGGCAACAAACCTGTCAAGCTGCCAACGTTGAAGCTCTACTCAGTCTAACAACTAAGGGAAGCGCCTGTGAGATCAGACAAACTCAGTTCATCCCTCATTAAGCGTAACGTAAGACAGAACACAACAGATGATCAGAGGAGCTCGGAGAAGAAACACACAATGCAAACACACTCAGGCTGAGGGAAACCTGCGGTGAAGTAAAGTGACCTATGGCATTGATTCTAAAGGACTGTGAACTCTCCCAGCGAGGAGAGGAGGATGGGAGTGCAGTGGGGAAGCGTCTCAGTAGTTGTACTGCCTTTGTCCCGGCTGGTGAACGTAGCCTCCGGTGACTTTAGCTTGCCTGGCGCCGCCGTCGCGCAGCAGGTTCAGTCGACGGAGGGCGTTGCGGGACAGCTGCTGCCGCTCCATGTTTTCACGGATCCGCTGGGCCAGGCGATCGTTCTTGGCCTGTTCCAGGAAACCCGCGTGGGCGGCGACCAGGGCGGCTGCGTAGCAACCAGAGGCTTGACTTGGTCTGCGCTTAACTTCAGATCTGCAGGACGAAACATAACCTGTTCAGTGACAATTCACTTGTTTAAACTGACCATGCCATAGTTACTTAAAAGATCATTTTTGTCCTGGTCTAAACAAACATTTTCACATAAAACACATTTTGGGTTACCTGAAAAACGCTTTTTCACAACTAAATTAATAACAAATTGAGGCAATGACTGTAAACGTAACACCTAACACACAACAAAGAGGATTCAAGCGGCTTGTTTACCCTGTTTCAGACAGACAACTTTAGCAATCACAGGTTTCAAAGTCTTAGTGTGTGAAGGCGTCTAATTAAACATTCCCAAACCAGAAAATAACACAGTCTAGATGATTTTACATCAAAATCACCAGATTTTCTATTATTAACATCTTTTAAGGTAGTTTACAGTAGCCCTACATGCTAACAAACTGCAAGAATAGGGCACAAGATACTGTATTAACATGAAGAAACTGATTTTTTTACAGTTGTTTTATTTTACTGTATCTATGGTGTTGTGTTTTAGAGTTAATGAACACACTTATACAAATAGCAGAAGATGACACTGTCCGTTACCATTTCTTTCACAGTTTAACATACCTCATAATGGATGTTTCCCGGGTGCTGTCCTTCGTCGGCCGCTGGCGGGGGCCGTGTACCGCATACACCGACATGCTGGGATGTTCGATCAACAGGTTTTCCAGCGGACTGGTCTCCAGCAGAACCGGAGCCCCACCCCCGGCCATGAAACATGGCGGGGGGGTGACGAACCAGCTCTCCTCCAGCCCGCAAGCCGCCTCCAGACGCAGGAAGCTGTTGTCGTCTGCGTCTGCCGAATCCAGGGAGGAACAGGAGGAGCAGCGAACGGGAGCATCTGAGGGTGTGACATCATCTGATCCAACCACCAGTAGATCCTCCTCACAGGGGCTGGAGCTGGAACAAGCCTTCCCTGCGCAAACACAACATACAGATATTTGGTGCCTCACATCATGCGGCCTGCAAAGGTTCTGCTACTGTTCTAACTGACTTCACTTGACAGATGATGGACTAAACATGAACTAAAATAATCATTATTCAGATACTCATCGCTGTTTAATACTGAAGCTGAATGATGAGGGGAACAGATATCTTCCACCAACAAAAAATCAGAGGTTACATAAGAGAACCAAAACAATCAAAAGTACTGGTTCTTCTGAGAATGACTCATGTGTTTAGACAGACAAACCCAGAGAGTAAATATTTTTGTCCACAGTTCATTTCTATTTGTATTCTTCGTGGTTTCTGGCAGGTAACCAGCAATGGTGTAAACAGCTGCCTTTCTTTAAAGTGTCACGCCGTTCCTGGCCTGTAAGGGGCAGCGTGACCGAACAGTTCTGCTCAACACACACAAACCCACCAGAACCACAACAGAATACAGAAATCTTGAGTCTGGTCAAAATGCATGAAACTGGTCTAAAAAAAGTCTTTTCATAACAACAGACTCTCGTGTTTTTGCTTTAATGTGGTAATACTGCAGCTTAATCTGACCATAAACAATCAAACACAGTTCATGAGAAGAATTGTACTATAGCAGCTTTGTGTGCACATCAATACAAAACCTGCTAGTCACTATACCACTTCCACACCCATAGCGCTAAAGCAATGATACACGCAGAACTTCCTGTGGATAGAGTCACACTTTGTTTATCTTCAGTCCTGCAGACGGTAGCTGTCAGATGACATCAAACATTTACTCAACTCAGCTGTTAGAAAGTCCCTTAAACCTGTTACAGAACTCCTCAGTGTCCCTGACAAGCTAGTTCAACTCTAATGGAAACTAACCGCTGTTCTGTCACCTTTTTTTTATAATTAAACTATATTGTTAATAGTAAATCTTTTACTGCTGTTATAACATAAATACAGCCCTGCTAACAGGGAACACTACCAGAACATTGACTAATGTTCTCTTACAGTTAGCAAAAGTTATGTAATGTTAGTAACAAGTTATCCTGAAGTTGAATGTTTGATGAACTCTAAGAATAGCATTTTTATCAAGCAATATGTGGGAAAAAATGGATGTTTTAAACGTTCCTACAACATAATCTAAACAATGTTTTAAACATAACTTAAGGGAAACATCAGGGGAACGTCTTTACACCCCAAAACTGATATGTGGGTTAATGCATAAACAGGAGAAACGTCATTCTCTCTGCTGTGACCTGAGGCCATGATTAATGTTTGTGATTGCTTCTCATGCTACTGTAATTGAATCTGTCCTATTTTTACAGCAGACTCCATCGCAAACACTTTGTCTGGCCGTGTTGCTCATAATAAACCTGCATGTTGATCACTTACAAGTGAACTGGGCCAAAGAGATTTAACTGGACCTGAGCAATTCACACATATACAACACGAGAGGGGCTGTCCGGACACCAGGGCCTCCGACCGGACAGACAACACATGACACACATCATGTTGATGAGGGCATAGCCTCTGTGCCGGGGTTATAGAGTCTACCAATGACTGAACATGAAGCTCTGCAAACAATACCAGCTTAACTGGGGTCGTTTAGTTTCTTTCAGTGTGTGTTTGTAAAAGGATTAGTCACATATTGTTTGGACCAGAGCTTAACAGGTTAACAAGACATTTACCTAGATAATCAACCAGGATCCATTCATCGTCCTCCTCTTTCTCGTTGAAGTCCGGATCTGCAGAACATCTGCTGTCCTCCAGGGAGTCTCCAAACAAGACACTGGTGAACCTCTGGAACATGGTGGTGTCCCGGAGAGCGGCGCAAGGCTGGACAGACCTGCTGGTGGGAGGCGAGAGCCAGGCTCTTTGGTCATCAGCTGCAGGAGCCGTTTGCTGAGATCTTGGTGAAGGTGCTGAAGTGCATTAGTTACTCCTTCTCAGCTGAGAAACACCTGATGAAGATCAGCCATAGCTCTGGTGGATTGTGCAAAAACAAAGACCTGGAGGACGAGCGAGAAGAACACTGAATCATCTCATCCATGACTCTCAGAGAACAGTGGCTGTGAAGCTTCACACAAACAAGAGAAGCTGAGCTCAACTCAAACTAAATTACTTCCTGATAATGAGCAAGTCATGTTCTCTGAAAACCATCCAAATGATACAGACACACAGTGACGTGTAGAGACCTGTAACAATGTTTAAAATCTGCGACTAAATGTCTGATTTATGTCAAAACTTGGTTTTGGTTTTAAATGGTAAGATTCTGCACTATTTATATGTCACAAATCAAATCCAAGCAAATGTATGACATCAGAAAAAGTCAGATTGTCTTGTAGAAGCTCTGTAGAACATTTTTAAGGTTATACATACTTGTATACGGTTATACATGTAGTTAATGTAACATTTTATAAACGCTACAGAATTTTCAAATGTTTGAAGTGTCTTAAAACCAAGCAATAACGTTAATACAATGTTATTAAAACCGCATGTGTTTGATTGTTCCCAGAACTTTCAAAATACTTTTTTTTTAAGTCTTTGTAAGAACATTTCCTTAAAGTTCCCATTAAGTTACGATCTAAACTAGTTAGTTGGGTTTGGACCCTGTACGCTTATTAAAGGCAGACAGATATTCCTGAGGCCAGACCAGCCCAAACAAAGCGGTCTAATATGTCTCAGCTGCCACAGAGTTTCTCACCCAGAGCTGATGCCAATGAAAACTGATCTCTGAACAGATACACCCCACCTCATTCAGGGCTATGACACATAAGAGAACCCTTATCTGGTGATTCGCTAGCAACAACAAAAAGAGACAGCTGTGAAATTAAGCGCTACAAGCTGTTTTCACCCTCTGTTTCACCCAGACAAGAACATCCATTCACCTGCTCCTACAGTGCTGTCGGCAAAGCGTGGGTCCCATTTAGGGGGCTTAAGAGTGGCACACTTCTCAGACCCCCAAAAAGAGGATTAACCCCAGAAATGCACAGACAAGCACATTTTGTGTCAAACCTAACACCACCGTGACTGCAGCCCAGAGCTTATATTTTCACAACATAACCTGAAGCTTTAGATCCGTTCTGTAATGAAAAAACGTGTTTACTGAGATTATTCAGGTTTATGGAGAAACATCAGAGAGATACATAATCAAATGTCTCCATTTGATCTCATGCAAACGTTGTCTTTGCCATCCAAACTATAGTCGGAATAAATGAAAGAGACTGGATTTGTTATTTGTCTTTCATATGTAATAAGCTTTGAAACCTAAATGAAAAGGTTATGGATGATGGTTTAAAGGCCTGAGGAGGACGGAGGAAAATGTCATTGATTTAATGCCTCGAACAAGCAATAAAAACCTCAAAAGTGTATATTAAAAACACATCCTACAAGCATCAAAACCACCATCAAACCTGACCTGACAGTGGAATGCAGAAAAACAAGCCATTTCATCACACGGTTGTACATGGTGAACATAAAACTGAACACTGTTAAACCTCTTATAACTAATAACTTAGCATGAATAACAGATTATTGAGCTGCACATTAAATGCACAACATTATAAAACAAACATACACGACAGTAACCCTTGTAATGCGTGTTAGAAACACGCACCATGTCGCTCAGCACAAAATGCATGATTATAAAGGTCCAAAATCGTGTTTTTGCGCGTTTCTGATGCGTTTTAGTGGCGATCTGATGGTCTGGACCCAGCAACAGACTGGCCGAGGCACTGAAACCTTCCACCGACCGACAGGGCGGACAGTAAACCCTTTAACCAGCGCTGCTTAAACAAATCTAACCAATGCACACATGGAAACAACACAGAGACATCAGACAAATGCGTCGTGCACGGCGATCAACGTCACCACACATGCATTAAAATGCATTTTCTCGATTTTTACCACATTGCACATTTGTGCATTTGTCTCTCTGTTGTTAGGCTGAAGCATTGCATGAAAATTTCCTCTATAAGGCGACGAAACGAAGAATCGGTCGATCGACGACAAACGCGCTTTAACTTACCTGCGGCGGAGAGTAACGTAAACAGGAAGCGGGTCGCTGAGGAACAAAACAGCCGCTTCGAGTGTCTGAGGTAGTCGGGAATATTACAGCATATTAATACACTCCTTCCCGGAAGAAATGAAAAGCTCCTGGACCCTTTTCCCGAGTTTTGTCGTCGGATCTTCTCCCAGGTCTCATCCGCTCCCTTTGTTATTGTTGTGGAAAATGAACAGCTGATCGGGCGTTACGTGCGCAGGGACCGCCCATGGGCGGGGCTTGGGGATCCTCAGCCAATGAAACGCCGCGGCTCGCTGTGACTGACTGTCACCAACGCACGTGACCTCGTCCCGGGAAAACGGGTTTAATGTTAAAGTTTAATGTCGTGTAACTTATTAAACGTTTTATTGCTGCTATTAAAGCATTATTATATCATTATTTTATAACGTATTAAAGCATTATTATATCATTATTTTGATAACGTGGTAACGTGTTTTGTTGTGAACGCGGACAAGGTTGTTAGGACGTTGGCTAACGTTCGCTGAACGTTCTCCCAAAGTTATCAAAAGGGTTATCGCAGTAACATTAGCAGAACGTTGTATAGCACATATATAAACCATATATGTTACCCTTAAGTTGTTAGTGGAACGTTTTATAAACGTTACAGAAGTTTAATGTTTAGTTCCCTTAAGCAATTGTTAATAAACACCTGCTTTAAGACACAATATTTTATAGTTATATACATATAACTATATGAACTATATATACATATAACTATATATACATATAACTTTATGAACTATATATACATATAACTTTATGAACTATATATACATATAACTATATGAACTATATATACATATAACTATATATACATATAAACTATATGAACTATATATACATATAACTATATATACATATAAACTATATGAACTATATAAACCTATAACTATATGAACTATATATACATATAACTATATGCTTTAGTTGAATAATCGACGTTCCTGAGCTCTGTGTGAAAAATACATCCTGCAATAAACTGACACACATTTTTAAGGCCTCTTTGAATGAAGAAATCTGGAAGAGAACAATCCTCTGAGAATGTAGGTCAGCAGTTTTTTGGAAACAAAGCCCTTCACCCCCTCACCTCATTCACTTCAGTGTATCTGAGAGGCCCGGTCTGTGATCCAGGAATAGACTATTTTCTAAGACTCTGGAAACTGAAGGACTCACACAGCAGATCTGATAGGACCGGCTAGACAGGATCAGCATGATTTTGCATCGTCTGTAATATTCATCCAATCACTGCATGCGGTTCGAATGTAATGATAGGACGTCGTACTTGCCTGTCAAACTGTGTTTGCCTGTTGTGTGTTAGAGAGACGTGGCTTCTGAGAGCTGTCTTATGCCTTAAAGTTGGGTTGCTATTACTCTGAAATTGCCTAAACTATTATAATTGTGTATGTGATTTAGAACAAAATTCATCTTTGAACATCAGTGTCTTGTTATTCCCTTACAATAAGAGGAATTATGTTTTTTAAACAGAACAGCCCTTCATGGTTTAGAGTTTGTCACTGCCACATAAATCCTGTTGGATCTGTCCGGACAGGACAGGACTGGACAGCACTGGTCACAGACTCTTCCTGTTGGATAAATACCTCCCTTCCTGTGTATTTTCTCATTTGAGAGCGTGACTCTGCGTTCTCATGCGCTGCCGTCGTGTTTTCCCTCCGCTTGTAGATGTTTCCTCAATTTATCCTCCAAAACAAGGCCACACCTGTTCACTAGTTACACCATGAAGATAAGCTACAACCCGCCTCCTACAGCCCTCGTCTCAAAACACGAATCAGAACTTACTGATTAAACTGGTCAATAGTGGAGTTTGTTTAGTAGACGGAAAAGTAGGTCGTTTGTTGAAAATCCCTTTAGATTTGGTTAAAGTGCGTTGCCTGTTACATTAAATATGACGTGTTTAAGCCAGATTTATATTCTTTTCTAATCTCAAATGAGAAATTATTGTTTTGACAAAATGTTATTTTCCTGTAAATGAACCACACAGCCAATAATTCTCACTCAAATGAAGTCTCTATACATCTGCTCTGTTGTTCTTATCAATAGAAACAGAACATGTTGTTCATTACGATTCCACAACATTCCTGTGGTAACATAATGCCTTCATCACAATGTACTCGGCTGCTGTATGATGTAATTTTCTTAGTGTTTACATGCACTGAAGTTATTGTGTAATACACCTCAGTGAGGTTAGATCCCATATCTAATTTAACACAAATGAAAATGAGGCTTAAAACCCGGTTCATCCAATGGGATTTTTTGTAGCAGATGTCACTAACATAATTCAGTGTTTTCACTACCAATTAAATTATCTGGAATTTTAAAAACTACATGAATAGAGTTGGTTTAAACTTCACGTCTGGGAGAAACCTGATAATTCATGCTACGCAGGATTGTTTAGGAATTTGAGATTTTTCCCAAGGACATTTTATGTGCTTCAATCTGACCTTTAAAGGGTTACCATGATCAATGTCACATATTTGCTTACATTTGGTTAGTAACCCAGAAAGTTCAGGAGTTAATACTAGTTAACAGATCCACATACTTTATCGATCGCATTGTGTTTCTCAGTAATAATGAATAAATGTTACTTACTTCTGTATGATAAAAAAATCGGCTCTGTTTAGAATCTCCAACTGATGTTCAGTGTAAAACCTCTTATATCAAGTCCTGAGGCAAAACCAAGAGGAACCAACCAAGAACCAAGAGAACCAAGAACCACAAACACTTGAGGTTGGAACACAAACAGAATAAACTGCTGTGTGATGATCAGCAGACAGAAATGATGTAAAGAAGATTACAGTGTGACATCTGGGTGGAGCGTTGCATCAGACGACTGACAGGTGGGATTGTGTCAGTGTGCCGTCAGTTTCCTGTCAGTAACCACTACAGGTTCTGCGG
>JBAJNP010010038.1:0-17084 GCA_036877545.1 Yasuhikotakia modesta | reverse complement strand
GCAACAAAGGTATGTAAGATAGACTTATTCTCTTAGTCATCCCACTCACTTGGCTGTTTGAGAGCAGGTGGGTATTTTGTTAACTCACCACACCTTATCTGCCCTCACTAAGACAAGCAGGGAGCTCTGAAGAGACAGCAGGGATACAGGGATTAATCATGGAGCAGACAGACACTGCTAATAGTTCACTGCAGGAGAGAAGTAGCTTGTGGTCAGCACAGCGTACTGTATCAAGAATGGATTAATCACAATAGCTTTATAAACACACAGCTTTTTGCCTAATTGTGTAACAGGTGTTCCAGTCAAAATAAAGTCCACCTGCGAATAGTAAAATCAGAGACTGTCAACGTATCTGTTTGATATTAGAATAGTCACTAGATTAGCTTTATGATTACAAAAGTTTGGCTTTAATTATTTTCTGTCCTTTTATCATTAAATTTTTTTTCACATACAGTATGGCAATTATATACACACAATAATAAATATCAAGGCTGTAAAAATGTGAGAACAAAATTACCCATGTATCGTGTGTATGTGTGTGTGTGGTTTTGTTTAAATGGGTGCAGATGATGGCAGTAATGAATTTTATAGTGGCCATACTTTTACATTTAGGCATTTAGCACACGCCTCTATCCACAGCGACTTACAAGGACGCTGTATTTTTGTTTTATATGACTTGTTTAGCAGCAGCTATGCAGATTATAGCTTCAAGCTACAGTACCTCTAACTTGCAAGAGACTTATAAACAGAGTTTTTACAAAGCGCATTAGGCTTGTTTGTAAGTCCGTTCTAGTTGTTTTGTTTTACTTGAGTTCTCTGTTTTGGTCTAAGATGAGGCAAGAGCATCAACAAGGCGTTCTCATTGGAGCATGATGTGTTGTTTAAACTTTAATCAGAGACTAACTAGTCCCCAGTTATTTGTTTCGGGGGCCCCGACGCTTGAGAGTTCCCAGATGTTGTGTAAGGTAGGGAGTCGGTTGTTTATACAGCAGTGAATCTTTTCCAAACACACACGTTCTATCGCCCGCACAGCTATCTATCAGGGGTTACAGTTGTTCTGAAGTTGGGCAGAGACAAAAGCCCCTCGGCTGCAAATTACTGCTCCCACCCCACCTGCTGTAGCCAGCGTGCTGGCGGCGCAGCGCTCAGACGCAGAACCTGCCTGCGATCGATCGGTTATTGTTGCAGCTGGGCTTCGCTTGATGGTTTATTTAAGCGGCTCCACATGGTTGGAGGGGGGCAGCTGAATACATAAAACAGCCTCTCAGAACCACTTTGTGGTCTGGTGGAAGAGTAAATGGAATCATAAAATCCAAATGGTTTCATCCTATTTTCTGGGCTCGTAAATCCGGGGAGTCACCATTTACCTTTATGATCTGACACATGCGGAGAGAATGTGTGTGTATGTGTTTGGGCGAGTGGGTGGGAGGAGTCAGTGTGTGTTTTTGGATGAATTTGTGTGGTTTTGAGGAAGGATTCACCGACAGATCGAGGGGCACATATGGTCCCACTATGTGGTTTTGGGTCAAAGCTGAGTTTGCACACTTTTTTGAGTCATGGTCACTAATCTTAGTCAACGGTTTGCTTTACATTGTTAAAAAAAAATTTGAGGTGCCATTGTACAAGTTTAGAGAGGCATGTAAATATTAATTGAAAACTTTAACAGATTTTGCAGAAGAAAATGAAAGGGCTTTAGGTTGTGGGGTTTGGACAGGGCAAGCTGTGCTTATGTTGAAACCAAAATCGGCCAGTGCATAACTGACAAATTGCGGTATAACCAAAATTGCATGACTGAGAGCACATGCCATCCAGTTCACTGGCTACTATAATGATGCTTTGCCAGTGTAAAGGTACCCTGTCTTTTGAGATGCACTGTTGCATGGCTCAACAGTAAAGCAGAATGCTTTTGAGCAACTAGAGTGAGGAGAAGTGTGTTTAAGCAATGTCAAATATTTGCAAAGTTTCACTCACTGTGATGAGTGGCCTAGGTCAAGTGTGAATGACACACCTACAAAATATTCATCTCTTATACATATGTGTGTGTGTGTTCTTTTGAATGTCCAGTTGTTTATCATTACACCACATGTTGATAACGTTCAGAGAACTTTTACAGAGCGTCAACCATCATTCTGAGAACATTTCCTGTTAGCTGTCACATTTGTCAGTAACTTTGTGTTTTTACTCTAGCAGTATAATGTTTAGTGTTTTTCATAGGCATATTACAAATATTTGCCTCACAGTAGAGCATCACACAGCATGTATCCAACATTGTATTATATGAGAGAATCCTACATCTGTTTTTACAAGGAGAGGTTTATGGGAAACTCTGTAAAGAACATTTCCTGTCCAGTTAACAAAAAAGATCTCTGTTAGATGTTGGATAATCTGGTGAAGAGCACTTGCTTAAAGAGGCGTTTTATCCCACACATTTTTGTGTTTGGGAGTGTCTGTGTGCTGACATCATCCTGCCTGTGTTGACTGCTCTGGAGCTGCGGAGGCCTCAGAGCTGTCAGTAGAGCGTCAAGGTCAAGTCGTGACTTTCCTCATAGAGGGGCCACTGAGCAACAGCCCAGGATGCTGCCCATTTCCTTCCCACGGGGCCGTGGCAAGGATACGTCCTGACTTCCTACTGTCACAGACAGGAAATGTTTCAAAGCAAATATGCAACTTTTACTTCAGCACAGAGAAGGAACATCTTGGCTTAAAAAATATTTGCAAAGTTCCAGGAAATTGATGGATGGATTTGTTTTTCATGCAAGGTCAGCTAAGTATCACAGTTTTCTCCACTCTTATTTGTTTCCCTTTTTCATGTGTTCCATTATAAAATATGATTTTAGGATTATGTTTTAGATTACTTATGATATTAGTTTGAAGGTGTGGCATGAGGGCAAATTATAGGGAGTCAGACAGAGGCGGAGCTTCTGCAGCTTCCGTTTAACCAATCAGATGACAGCTACAGGGGTGATGTCACTATTGCTTATGCCCACAACCCTCTACATTGACAGTAACTATAAGAATTTGTGCCATTCACAAGATATGCAAGAAGTAGAAGTTATATATATTATATACATATATATATATACATATTATCTCTTTTATAATATGATTGATGGTCATGCAAATAAATGTTAAATGACAGAATTGAAAGCGTTACATTTCACACAAGTAAGTAAAGAAGTTGGTAAGAAGTACATTTCTAAACCGCTTGAATTTTAGCATATAGGAATTTATCGCAATTGACACACAGAATGAATCTACAGGTATTGTAATATTGATATTGTATTAAAACACCAGAAGTTTATTTTATTTTGTTTGCAAAATAGGAGGAAATTCTTTGAACGATGTCACTTCTGGGAGCTTTAAAACATTTCGTCTGATTAAACTTGCGGTGGAAAATTTATTTACTGTCTCTTTAAACTGTCTCGCTTGAAACATAGTTTACCTGTCATAACAAGGTTAAACATCTTAAATTGGCCACATTTCAGGTTAACCAGAAGCCAAAGCACATAAAAATAATTTCTACAGTGGGAAATACAGCTTGCTAAAGTTTATTGCTTTTGCTATTATTACAAATGAGCGTAGGCTTTCATTATTTCGTTTTTCTTTAAGACTGTAATAGTATTACTTTTATATCATGGCTGTTCTCCACGAGAGAGTCTAATTTAAATTTACAGTTCAGTTACAAAGAACAAGGCAGTGCTATTTTAACTAACTACATGTTAAACATTGTACTCATTTCAAAGACAACAATAATGACTTTAAACTATAACTTTATACTTAAAGGAAATGCTGTTCACCTTGATATCAATTGTCAATCACCTTCGCTTGACTTTGTAGCACCAGTGAAAGTAAGCCTTGCAAAAGAATCAGATGCTGTTATATTTGGGATATTTTTGTTAAACCTCTTGAGATTGTACGCGCCCCAGAAAACGCTGAGGGCTGAGAAATGTTACGAGAGAAGCGGTGTTTATGCAGACCTCAGGTTCACAGCACAGAAACAAAAAATAGCAAATCCCGTAAGAGCTAAACCTTCACCTATTTACAGAATTATTACTCACCAGGATGAAAATATGAAAATCAATGAAAAATAGCATCTTTTTTGCCCATCTGACTAGGATTATATTGCGTCCTTTTGTTTAGTGTGTAGACAGAGGTCTTTCATTCATTCATTAAAAGCTATTCTGTTCTCCTGTCTTATGCTTTGTCTTTTTTTATTTCCTATAGGAATGCAACAGCTATGCTTATTATGTCATCACTCTTGAAAATCCTGGGCTATTTGAAGCCATCGTTGGGTAGCATATGGACAACCAAACGGTTGGGTTAACTTAACCTTGTCTATAGAATAATTTAAGCCAGTATTTGTATATTTTTTACATTATTGATCAACACAATATTGAAGCTGTCAGTTGCTTTTGAAAAGAGTGCAAACAATGAATGTATCCCCAGGATATATCTACAAGAACAATGTTAGGAAAGACACATGACTTGGCCCCTTTAAGCAATCTGGAAAACTCTAGAAAATGGAAGCACTCATGCATGTCAGCATTTGCCAGCAGTCCTGTAATACATCCAGACACGGGTTCCATAAACGTTTATTGTGTCTCGTCACTTTCGCTACCTGTTAACGTTTTTCTCTCCTGTACCACCAAGAACATCAAACCTTCCTGGATTTGTGACAGCCTCTCTAATTACCTCTGCTATTTACGGCGCTCGGCCCGTCTGCTACTGATTTCTCCATTATCTTGACAGTCAACAAACTGGTCCCATTAGAACAGCGGCACACGCGCCGCGCCCGGGGCAGGCCTGGGATTCGGTGACCGCAAATCGCTTCTGTATTAAAAGTCACCGTGTAATAACTGCCTTCAGCTTTATCGCTGAAGTGCCTGTTTTCTGAGTGAAGGGGTGGGAAGTTGAGGTTTCTGTTGGTACAAGTTTCATTGACTGTCCCATACATTCTGTTTGAGGAACGCTTTGAAGAGCCTTGAAGATGGTTTGAACCTTTTTACCAGGCCTCTGATCACTTCCTGTCTCTCTTAAGGGAAGCTATGTGGAAAGTTTTAAGCTTGTGCAGTTTCAGTTGGAATTTAGGCCTCTGTATTTTCCATTTTATTTATTGATACCATATATTGAATTTATTTTCCTGTGCTTAATAAGTCACATGCATGTAAGTGGGTAAATTTAAAAAGTAGTCCTGGTCTGTGCTAACCGAGCAATTCAGGGAGCAATGGCAACACACTGACCTGGAAGAAATGTGTCTTTCTGCAGAAGGTCATGTCTAGGCCAGCTTCATTTAACAGATGCTGCACTTGTGAGTCAAGGCTGTGTCATCAAACATGACACCACAACCACAAGTAATATATACTTGCCCCAGTAAACCCCATGTGGTATGGATTTGTCATATGTAGCATGGATGAGTATGCATTAGGTATTGGTGGCATCCAGTATATATGTACTATAAAAGTACACGTAAATAGTGTGTGTGTGTTTGTGCATCACAATGTTTCTCATCGTAATATTTAAATAAACATAATACTTGAGTTCGTCTTCTACCAAATTAGTTGGAGTTTTTTGTACAAACTTTACTTTTTTGTACAAACATTACTGTTATTTTTGTAACTATATTGTACGTATACAAATCCCAAGGAGCACAAAAACACAACAGTAGCCTTCACACTTATTCTTTTAAACAATAATGTCAAAGTTTAGGACCTTAAATAAAACATCAAATGAAGAAAATTTCTATTAACTGCTGTCTGTATATAAACACATCTCCCTGCAGACAGGCAGCTTCCTGACAGCACGACATTGTTGGGGAAATGTGACTTTAGAGTAAAGGTCATAACTCCACCTTCTTAACGCCTTTACATGTCACTCACAAGAATGGCATGATGACCAATCAGGGCCCTGCATGCCTAAAGCCACAGTTATGGCTCTAGGGGTGGTCACAGGATTGGCCAGTTGTGTGGAGGGTAAGGGAGGTCAAACCTTTGACATTTGCTGTGACACTAGCCCTCTATTTTTATGCTAAGGCCTTCTCGTGCCAATTTATTTTTTGGGGGGCCGGTATGGGGGTATCAAGTTGCAAATGTCACCAATAGAATGGACTTTGTGATTATAGACTGTGTGTGGGGGGTCTGTGTGCGGGTCTGTGTGCATGTTTGTGTGTGTCTTCATGCTCACAAACACAGTTTTATCAATTAACCATTTTGTGTAATGTTTAGCAAGCATATTTGCTAATGTAGACAAATGGATGATGTTGCTGAGATGCAGATAGAGACAGACAGGTTTCTGAAACTATGATGGAAAATCGTGCAAGATAATTGTATACACTGCTGAGTGAAGTGCGGTTGGCAGGTCAGTAAACTTTGGCTCAGATTTCATGGCTTAACAAGCTGTTGTGCTATGAATGACCCACAGGAATCAAACACATAGATTTGTGAGTGGTGTTCATAATAGTGTTTTTGTTAGATTTTTGGCTGAGATACATTTTTTAATAAATAAATCTATGCCAATATACATATCAGTTAAATAGTAAATTACATTATAGTAATATTATATATATATATATATCACAAAATATATATGATTTAGTGATCTATATAAAGTATAACTTTAATGTAATTTTATAATGTAATTTACTATGTAACTGACATGTATATTTGCATAGATTTATTTAATTAAATTCTTAAATTATTTATTTAATCTTTAATCAGATTTATTATAATTCTAAAAACATTCTTCGAACAAGTTGCAAGTCTTAGTTTGAATCCAGTCCTCAGACATTAATGCTTTTTTATTTTTAGTGGCTGTTCTATATTTTTTATGGTATTCGCCAAAGTCAGTCCAATAAAGTGGATCCTTCGCCTGATAAACAACAGCAAGCAGAACAGGTAAAACCGCAGTATTGGTTCTTTTCCACTGAGTGGCTTTGAGAGTTTATGTACCCCTCTGGATAGATGAAGTGTTACAGGCTGTACAACCATTGTGTTTAACAGAGCGGGCATAAAAACAAAATTGCTAAAAGGTGCGACGGAGAGCACATCATGCAAACTTACCATGCAGAACACGAGCTTCCGCACTCGTTTTTTTGTTGTTGCAAATTTCAGCTGAACTGATCGACCATGTATTTGGTTAATAGGTCAGTAAGTGAAGCAACAGACACATAACTGCTGCCCAGAGGGAGGAAAGCTTAAAACCTCAACGTTGAACAATGTCTTAAGTATTATAGAGAGAACCTGGGGCGAAAAGACCAGGAGGTCGTGTGTTTTCTGTCACTTTTAAAACTCAGTGGCTTAACAGACACACAGTCTCGTCTTTAAAGTATCAACTTGTTTTATCTCTTCTAAAAGACGTGCTTATTTTTAAGCTGGGAAAGTCCTGAGATGAGCTGTTTTAGATGTGAACATAATTCAGCTGTCCCTTTGGGAAAGGATTGAGTTTTAGTGATGAGTTGATTGTGTTAATATTCAGCTGGTTTCGAATGTCTCCCCATGGCTCTGATGCCTGGAAATATGGATTTTCCATCTTCACTGTTGCATTGACTAGCAGAAGCTGTAGAGGCCACTGATTCCTGAGAGATATGTAACAGATTTGTTTTAATTAAGTGTGCAAACAAAAGAGAAATTGGATCATTGACTGAAACACTGGAACTGGAACAATAACGCCACTAATTGCTGGTATTTTTTTCTCATGCTTGAATCAATAGGCATTGCTCAGCTGTACAAAGATCCTGCCACACAGTAAATAAACTGAAAGGATGTGTGAGAACTTACACTATGCAGCTGTAATGTTCACTTGAGTAGTTATAGCTTATAGTTATAGTTACATGATTTGTCATTTTTTTCACTGTTTAAGCTGTTGTGAGCAGTTGCTATTCGTAAAACTAAAGGTGTATGTCTATAATTGTCCTGAAAATGTTTCGCTAGCTATGCAGTAGGCGCTATGCAAACTTCCTTAAAAAGGTGCCATCGTCTAACGTTGCTAAACTACAAAACCCAGCAAAATAAAACACTCAAAGGATTAGAACACTTTAAAAATCACACCCCCATCCTTTCAAATGCGCTTTCTTTGGCACCGCCGCTATTTCTCCTCGCCCAGCATGAGCTCCGCTTTGTGGCTTTTAATAACTAGCCTTTCTTAGCCACTACCCCCTGAGACACATTTCTTTCTTTTTGCATTTTCATCTCTGCCCCTCACTTTATTCGTGCTGTCCTGTCGCTACCTACTAGCAGCTGTGAGGAGGAGCGAGGCCTTCGCTACGGAGGCACCAAATTTCCTCCGGTTGCTTGACGCGCTAATCCTCCCCTTTTCTTTGCGGCTCAACCGTTATATTGCAGTTTCATTGACTGGTAGGTGTTGTGTTGCACTGGAATCAATAGCTGAGGGGATCCCAGCCCAACGATTAGCTTGTCAGTCAGGCCTGTGCAGAGGGAGGGGAGTCAATCCTGGAATACCAGGGGCCACCAGCATAGAGAGGCAGGAATGCTGAGAACTGTCAAGCTCTCCCCACCACCTGTTGTGCTCCATGTGTTAACCTTTTTGCTACTGTGGTTAACGCTGACCACTGCAAGACCAGAGGCCCGGTCTGAGTGAAAGATGTCGCACATGCACACGTGAACACGCTTTCACACTCGCAGCACATCTCCACAGCATGCCATCATTATCCTGACTGTATCATTTGCATGTAAAGAAATCTGATCATCTTTGAGATGTTATAAGACACCATGTGACCAACGGTGCATGCTTATACATATTATGATGAATAATTGTGTAAACATGTAAATACTTATGTCAGTGATCGTAAGTTCACAAAAGTTTTCAGATAAATTAAACAGCAAACTTGATTGTTTGAAGTAGAAAGTTAGATAGAATAATCACTGCTTGATGATAAAAACAACTTGATAAATAGCCTTGGTCACCTATATACAGTTTCAGTCTTTTATGTTTTGTTAACTGAATTTTATTACTTATAATTTGCTAACCCATGTTTTTTCCATTAGCCAATCAAAACTGTTCTGAGAACGTTAATGAAATGAATTGCTGTAGATAAAGAGTTCATAGTGTCACATTGATTTTGGTGCATTAGTCTTATTTCAGTGTGCAGCAAAAGTAACTGTACACTGACTATATATAAGCCAAAACTACAGTGAATTTAGCAAGAACAAATCAGTGCCCTTTCAAAAATATTTGGCCTCTGTCCCAGAATGGACATACAGTACAATTCATCATCAACAGAATGTCACTTGATATTTGAAGGATTCATACAGACAAAGACAACATATAACAAATGTCCCTTTATGTTAACACTGACGTTTTACATTAAGTAAAAGGACTATTTGTCTGATGTTTTCATTTTTATTATGCCCATAACAAATTATAAGTTAGCATTCGTTAATTTTTCTGTTTTTTTTAACATTTTTGAGTTAGAAAATCCAAATCAACTAACCAACCACTGCCTGTATGTTCTGCCTGTTCAGGAAGGTGAAATGGTTTTAAATTAGACAATCAAATTAGAAGACCAGAACTAAATGTTGTATTAGTGTGGAAAAATTTGTGTTAAATGTGTTTTTAAAAGGGTCAGTTGTGTTGACCACAGAATTTTTTAAATCAGAAACCAACTAATATAAAGTAACTAATACCAACTAATGTTATTTACAATTATTCATTTGACAGACGCTTTCACCCAAAGCAACTTACAGTGAATTCAAAGTACACATTTTTATCATCATTTGTGTTCCCTGGGATCGAACCCACAACCTTTGCGCCCAACCAACTGAGCCACAGAAACACCATGATACAATTAAAGTTAAAATTTACAATTAAAGTTATGACCAATAAACATTTAAGAAATAAACTGGATTACTAACTTGTACAACTAGTCTGAGCAGTTTATACAGCCACGGGACTGACCCTGCTATTAACAGCTATTAACATCTCTTCTGCCACGTGTGTCCTTAAACTCAGGCAGATTTCAAAATCCCATCTGAGAGGACAGGCGTCTGACGGCCGGGATTAATGAGCGGGACCTGCAGTGGGCTGGGAAGCAGTGGAAGGACATGGAACAATCAGGCCTGTTGCTTGTAATCACTTGAAGCTGCTGTCATTAGTGTGGGCCTGATGCAGACCAGCGTGGGCTCAGCGCAGAGAGCTGGCCAGCTGCTGCCAAGCTGTCATCAGGAGGGCAGTGTGGTGGTGGGTGAGGGGGTATGAGGGCACTGTTGCAGGAGCTACTGGAGTCAAGGGCAGAACGGAGTGTCCTGATGATTGGTGTGTGTGTGTGTGTGTGAGAGAGAGAGAGAGAGAGAGAGAGAGAGAGAGAGAATAAGTGTGTTATTGGTTATATCTGTATCCTTTTCATCGTTTGGTGTGATGTCTTTGCAGCATAAATCACTCTATGCGTGTGTGTGTGAGAGAGAGAATAAGTGTGTTGTTGGTTATATCTGTATCTTTTTCATCATTTGGTGTCATGCCTTGCAGCACAAAATCTCACTCTGTGTGTGTGTGTGTGTGTGTGTGTGTGTGTGTGTGCGCGTGTGTGCGCGCGCAGGTGTGCGTGTGTATGATGCACATTGACGCAGTAAGATGCTAAAGTCAGGGGTCTGATCAACACCCCTACATTTATTCCTCTGACAGTCATGCAGAGACGCAACCCACTGCCTCCGGTTGGCATGCAACCCTTTTAGGCTGTGATTAAGTGTTGGCGAAACTTGATCTCCAGGTCTGTATATTCATAAGGTTGTGCGATTATTTATCAAGACGATACTTGCCCGCCACTTCATAAGAATATTTAAATGTCATGATCTTTCCATGACCCAAACTAAAGTGTCAGCTGTGTGTACACAACACTGAGAGCCAGTGATCAACAGACTGTTTGTACATCAGCAACCTTTTACTCGTCTGTGTCTTTGGTACCCTCAGCTTCTAAACAGGATTAATCATGGATTAATCATGTTTGCCAACAAATGATTCTTAAATGTGTTTAACGTTACTGAGCAAGATAGTTTTATAACTGTTGGTTGTCTTAGCGGCTAGAGCGTTTTGACAGCAACGCTAAATAAAAATGTTATTTATACATTTTTTATTCTGTAATATTTTTAAAACTAACAACATACACTAACATGTTACACTAAAAATGTTCTATGAATGTTACTCCAGGAATGCTTATTGATAACTGGGAAATAACTTTTAAAGAACATTAGCAAATGTTCTGACAACATTCCCCGTTATCTTGAAAGTTACATGGTGGAGGTCATTCAGGCAACATTTTCATCTGTACACATTTACATTCTCTCTGTAGAGTGGCCAAAATATTTTGTCTGTATTTTTAGATGCACCACACAACATGTGGCATTGAAGTAACTGCATATGTGTGTTTTGTATGTTTCCTGCTCTTTATATATCAGGACATGTCCAAGCTGGTCCCTGAAGAGTCTTCATGGAGCGATCTGTGAGAACGTTCAGGGTTCTGAGAAGAAACTCTCCTCAAGAGGAAAAACATACTAGCGTGTTAAGTTATTAAGCCCCTCTATGGGCAGTGTGTGTGAAACAAGCTCCCACAAGGGTGGGTTAGAATCCCTTAGCTCACATTACCCCTCCCATTGGCTTTGTCTCTTTTTCAGGACTAGGTTAGAGAGGTCACCCTCTTCATGTGGATGGGTCCTTTGGCCCAATTACGGCGCTACAGTGCTCAATTAGCCACAATCCCTTCTATTCAAGGTGATCTTTGAAGGCTTTACATTTTTTAAGTTATAAAGAATGAGTGGGACCCCCAAAGTTAAATGAAATTAGGGACATAATCGGCGGCTCAACCTAAATCATTGTCTGTGAAGTGCTAGCTATCGTCAAATATTCATACTCTTCTCCTGCTCTTCAAATGTTTGACCTTCTGGCTTATATGTGGAGAACCCACTGCAATTTTCATATTTCAGAAATGAGGTTTAGGGATAAAGAGAAGGAATGGCCGCTCTGTCCTTGAGGTTTGTTTGTTATTTCGCAAATTACGATGTCATTTTCTGGGTTGTGTCAGTAGAATTCACAGACAGAAGATGACAAAAGAGGTTGTGTAAACAAATTCGTAAATGCTTCAGTGGGTTTGTAGATGTAAAGGTCAGGGCTTCTCCTAGGCCTTAGGTCTCAGAGGGCATCCCAGTTAGACTAGTAGTCTACCTAAATGAGGTCGGTTTTGCCACTGGTAGCTTAATTTAATGGGGAATTAGTCATGTTTATATTATGTAACAGCAATATGGTGCGAGGCACAAAATGTATTGTTGTTAAACAGCAACAGGCCTCCAATGCCTGCCAGTCACCCAACAGACTCCTGAGCTGGGGTTGGACACGCAACCCAAGACTCACCTTTGCAAGCAATAACCAAACACATTCCCCAAACTCACCTCCACAAAAGTTCTGTGGTAAGATTGGGATGTGGAGATGTTGACCTTGATGGAAGCTGTCTGCTGACTGTATGGCATGAGACCATGGCAAGAAACCAACTTTACTGTCTACACGCACACACATGCCCCGGGCAGGGTCCGGAAACCTTGGTGTTTGCCCTTCCATCTCTGTGCTGGCTCCAGGCTTCAACTCATGTGCCAAACATGTTGTCCACTTACTGTAAAAGCCCTCACCAGATGTAACAGAAACCTGCTATTCATCTGTCAGCTATGACTTACTGCAGCTGTAGTGCCATAAAACGCTTTATTTTCTTGGAAGAGATTTAACATGACTGTAACTGTTTTCTGTCTGTAGAGGAACAGATCTTGAATGTTGGAAGCTTGCGGTTGGATTAGCTGATATTTAAAGCTCTAATAAAGAAAGATTAGTTTAATTTAATCATTTTAAAATTATACTCTTGCAGGCTGGTTGTCATGTCTCACAAACACACGTGAACAGACTGAGACAGACTCCCAGCAGATTGGTGATGCTAGTGATGTAAAGAAAAGCAAATTCTTATGTGATTAATATTCCCTTTTTTGTATCTGTCTTCCAGTGAGATCATATCTGTCTGTGACAAAAGTCAGTATATTGTTCCTATAACAGCTTGTGATTTCAGTAAAACAACACAACATGCTGTTCTCCAAATAGAAGCATGTTCTGTTACATATTAATGACACAGAGTAATGCAGTCTCTCTCTCTCTCTCTCTCTCTCTCTCTCTCTCACTCTCTCTCTCCTCTCTGTGTCTTTCTCTTTTTCTCTTTCTTGCTTGTGTACACAGAGAATTTGTCGAACTGTGAATTAAACTGGCATTTCATGTGCTGTAAATGTATTCTTATACTTAATATAATCATAATATTTTATGTAAAATGTAATTATATGCATTGCATTTGATTATAAAAAGTAGAACCCTGATTGTTGCGTTTACTAACATGTTTTCACATTAACACTCAGCCACTAATGCTCTGGTGTTAATCCTTAACACTCTCATTTTTCAAAACATGCCACAAATGTAAAAATGGCTGACATTACTGTACTTTTGTACAGTACCATTTTAACCCAAATACACACACACCAGTTTCTACAGCTTTACATTAAATAATTTCTATTTCAATAAACACCCCATATTACTTTATACTTATTAATACACGGTGTCTAGTAGTATTTGCACATTTTTACAATTTGTAATTCATTTTTTAACATCTGTGGTATTTCTGTAAACATTATAAAAGGCTTTTTTGTGACTTACTGTTACAGTATATAAGCCACGTACGTGTGTGTGTGTGTGTGTGTGTGTCCTCTGCTTACATTATATTGCAGGTATCTAAATACCTCCAACATTGTAACTGTCACTGTTATTCTTACAGGAGTGGCATGCAGTTAACCCAAAATCAAAGCCTGTAATTTGTGGCTGATGGTGCACTTTGAGATCAGGCCCATCTCACTGCTCCAGGCGTCTATGAGCGAGACTTGATTAGGCCAAATTACACATGGGCCGAGGAGCGTAACCACAGCCCTGCCCCGGGTGAAAGTGAGTGAGGAGCTTTTTGTGGGGTGTGTTTTGCCTTATGATTTATTCATTTTTATTAGCAATGTATGTTTAGTCAATTATGTTCTATCAATTTGTTACATTGACATATTTGGTAAAAACACACACACACTTTGTTTTTTGAGGACATTTCATAGATGCAATTATACATTTATACTGTACAATTTATATGTTTTATCCATGCATATCAACTCTAGACCTAAACCTAACAATCACAGAAAACTTATGCAGTTTTACATATGGAAATGGGATCATTCTGTATGATTTATAAAGTTGTGCCCTCACAAGACTTAAACTTAACAATCACTACACTTTTGTTGTGTACCAGGAACCCACACACACACACACACACCAGAAATTGTGGTACTAAGAGGAACAACTATTTTGAATCTGGAGTCAACCCCAGCTCCCTGCTTTATCTGTGTAACAAGTGTGTCAAAGCCTGGGGGTAAATTCAGCAGATTGTATCAAAGCTCTGCTGCAGAGGAGAGGGTGGAAGCAGGTGGGGTGGGGGGCAGAATCGGGGTCTGGACTCTGGCCATGTGGGTTTCCCCACATTATCACATGACATGCTTAGTACAAACATGTGGTCAAACGCAGATTAGATGTTTCTGAGTCTGTATCTCTGAGTCGGTAACACTAAATAACCATACAACTTTTATTTTAGTTGAACATTAGTTTTGTCATAGTTACTCGCTACTTTTGAAGGATTTTAAATGTTATAAATAGTCTTACAGAAATGTAAATAAAATTAAGATATTAAGACGTTTACTGTCTTACTGTTTACTTCAAACTACGCTGTTGGTATTAATCCAATTTATGTCAGGCATGAAAGCAAGGCTTCTTTTGCTAGAATGAACAGATGATTTCCCAAAAGATTAATTAGAACCTGAAAAGTCTGTATTTTAAGACCGTATTATTTTCCACTTTATTGATATGTGCTAAAGCTCATGGGACAACCACCGCTGCGCACACACACACACACACACACGCCTTTCACGTCACATCTCTTCTTGAGGAATTAGAGAAGAGACAATGGGCTGAACATTCCTTAAGTCCCATTGGGTGGTGAATAGGAGCGTTTCACGTGTCAGCGGAGTGATGTTTCCTATAGATTCATTAGCTTCTTCAACCCCCCTCCACCCTCTTCTTCCTCGTTGGGGCCCTTTTCACTTTCTGTCACTTTTCTCTCTCGCCCTCTCACTCCCCCAGCTTTTCTTTTTGTTTGCTGTCTACAAGTGGGGTTTTAGCACAAGCGGTGTTTGTAATTAGCTCGTAGCGCTGTAGCATGTGGAGGTGGCTGTGTGTAGCATGAGCAGGTCCTCTTTCTCACACTGGCTGTGAAGATAAACAAAGGTTTGCTTCTTTCTTTAGACAGGGTGAGGGAAAAATAGGGTTACACTTTGTCCCAAGAGGCCCTGGAAGATAGTACTCCATTTAAATATATAGAAAGCGTGTGTGTGTGTGTGTGTGTGTGTGTGTGTGTGTGTGTGTGTAAAAGACAGTATATAAGATAAAAGTATGGCAAAACAATTTTGAAGCATCGAGGTAACGTGAGCATTTTAATCATTTTAGTCAAATGGAATTACAAAGCTAATGTTAATGTTGTCTCAAGAGGTTCTGTAATACATTTTCATGTTCACACATTTTTATGATTGATTAATAAGTTGGTATTTATTCGTATTACAAACATTAATACTGTATAAAGCGCTTCTGTTTTGTTTTGTTTTCTGCTGTTGTTTTGTTTTGCAAACACATTTTCATCATCCCTCCCGGGTCATAGTTCACTCTCCCTGGGAAAGCCGTGGGCGTTATTCTCAAACCCTTTTTTAAAATCCATCCCCTGTTTTTCTTCCTCCTTTTTTGTCATCTTCCTTTCTCACAAGCGTTGCATTTACTGCAGCGCTGCCGGAGCGATCCGTTATTGTGTCATGGGTCTTGCTCCGCTGCGGCCCAGCAGCATGGCACTGCAGCTTGTTTTAATTTTAGCCGGGGAAACTCAGGACCGCCGCTTCAGTCCTCCGCTTCTCCAGATGTGCCTTGATCAAGGGAAGTTGACTAAGCGCTTTGTGTCCTTTAAGACGCTAATGTGATTATGTCGCATATTTGCAGCAGATTCCCATCGCGGTTCGGCTGTGTGTGGGCTCTCCTGCTCAATGGTCTCTATCAGGCCCGCAAGCTGAGAAATTTTTCTCTTTGCAAAGTCCGGTTCCCAGCCAACCTGTGTAAACTGAGCGTGTATGCGTCAGCTCATGCAAGCTGATTGGCTGTTGCGATGTGGGGGAGTGGCTTCTATGTGTCCTGAATTTGTATATGTTAAAATTATATAAACATATACAAACATTTTCTAATATCTTAGTGTATATTATGATATTATGCGTACTTTTGGAAACATGTAGGACAGTGTTTCAAATAAAGATGATAATTTATAAGTTTTATTTGTTCAGGTTATTCATTGTTAATGATAAGCTAGTGTCATGCTGAACATAACTACTCACGGCAGCCATGTTTATTTACTTTGCAATGCAGTGCTGGGTGTCAAGTGTCTGTTAGAACAAAGATGTTTATCAAAAACAAGATCCTGCACTGAGCATCCCAAAAAACCTGAAACGCATTAAATAAGGATGTGAGTGTTAGGAGATGAGTGACTTTTCCTGTTCCCTCAAAATCATGTTGTGTTAACTCAACACACACACACACACAATGGTATTTGTAAATAATACTCTAAATAATATGATGTATGCTGATATGATGTAGATTTAAATGTCTGACATGGTTCATATTTTCTCTGCAGGTTTAAGAACATACTGTACATTACAGCTTTCAAACACCCATGCTGAAGGTATGAGCTTTACGTTTTTGACATTCTACTTTTGTGATTATTTATGTGTGATTGATGATGTCATATGAAAACTAATATATGAAAATGCATGTAAATCTCCAACACAGATCTGTTTTGTGTTTTGTCTTTTGGACTGAATACACTAACTCTGGATCTGACAAGAAACTCATGCACCATGAAACGCCTCTGTGCAATGCATATAAGACAGAAAATGATGAGTCCACCAACCATTACAGGTGTACTGTAAGATTTACACTGTTTC
>JBAJNP010010037.1:0-17085 GCA_036877545.1 Yasuhikotakia modesta | reverse complement strand
GAGAGAGAGAGTGAGTGTGTGTGTGTGTGAGAGAGAGAGTGAGTGTGTGTGTGAGAGAGAGAGAGGGTGTGTGTGTGTGAGAGAGAGAGCGTCTCTCTTCACCTCAGGAATGTGAGTGTTTGAACCAGAGTTCTCCTGTAATCTGCCTGTGGGGTGGGAGTCAAACACCCCAATCCAACAGCAGCAGATGAGGTGAAAAACACAGAGGGTGTGGCAACCACCTGCATGTAACCTGAGATAAGGAAACGTTCCATCTTTACATAAAGATTTTAATAAAACACCATTTGTTTACTGAGGAGACGTTTGCAGTTTGTCTCAGGCCTAACAGTGAATGTTTGTGTGCTGCTGTACAAACATGAGGAAAAGTGTTTGTCTGTTTAACAAGATCACAGTTCTGGTCAGATTGTTTTGACTTTTAAGTCTTGGGATCCAAAACTTGGCAACCCAGAGACGCTGAAAGGTGGTGCATTGAAAAACACTGAAATAACTTAACCGAGGACACCGGGGGTCCGTCACACACAGATAATGAGCAAACAACCGAGATCCAGTAACACACCCGTCCCGTGACAGACCAGAACAAACACTTTCTCAGACCCTGAGCAGACATGTCTGGACTGCTTTGCAAAGAGTCAAAACGGTTAATGAAATCCCTTCAGTACGTCAAAAGCACAAAATATGTTGTCGGAAAAAGCCTCAATGTGAGACTTTGAAAACGCTCCAAACACATAAATAAAGTGGTTGCTATTGCAACAGGCCCAACACTTTTGGGCAGCTGCAACAAGCAGAACTCTGTGTAGAAGCTATTCTTAGAAACGGCTCTGCTTTGGGTTTTTTACAGAATGGATCTTGAGTTTTCAGAAGAAATGCGCTTGAGTATCTTGTCCTGGAGGGCTTCTCTCAGCTCTCCTTCACTGTGGAACGACTGAGTCATGCGCCGATCGCAGGTCTTGCGGGCCTCTGACAACAGGATACACATTATACAGACTGTAGCTCTGGACACACCTTCTATTCACGGCTATTGTGCATTAAATAACAGCTTTTGGCTAAGCTTCAAAACAAGCCTCCCTCCAGGAGTCTCTCTCCAGCTCTGTCAGTTTATAGCCTCCTTTTTGAAATACAGGGATATCTAACTGGGTACTAGCGACTAGCGAGGTAATCATTTGTATCAAACAAAGGTTTTGCACATTCACAAACAAGGACTTGTGGTAGTTTGAAAGCATTTGAACCCTGAAGCAACAACATGTTGAGATGAAGATAAAAGGAGACCCCTTTGGCTTTGCTTTCATTCCAGCCCACCTCAGACTGACCCTGAGGAACGTCACACCCTCGTACCATTTTTTCATCTTTCACTGCGACCTTTAACCCTTTTCTCCGTCTTCAAATGGACCCGCCCTTTAAAGGACAGATGTTCTCTGACTGTCACGTCATTTGGTTTGAAAATTACTTCTCTACTGTTTTCTCCATGTCTGCAAGTTTAAAAACAGCTGAACCTGGTTTAACCATTTCTATCTCCACCTGCTAACAGCCCATAACAACCCCCCCGTTTACCTGGAAGATGAGCACTTTGAAGTTGTTTCTCTTGAGCAGGTGAGAGTGGTTGGCCTCTATCTTCTTCACCTGGAAGGCCTGCTTGTCCATTCTGTCCTTCACCTCCTTCATGTGGACGCTGACCTTGCGGCTCTTCTCCAGCAGTTTGCTGACGGTGTTGGAGGTGGAGGTGTGACTCTTGGAAAGCTTGATCATGTCACTCTGGATGCCCCTCACAGCTCCCTCTATCTCCCCCTGTCTCGCCTCCATCTTGTGCTGGTTCTCCTGCACCGTGTCCAGCATGTTCACCAGCTTATCTAGAAGGGTCAGGACCGTGATGGCGTTCACCGGACCCGTGGTTGAAACTCCATCTTTGATGGCCTCGGCCTGAGCTCCAAGAATGTCAGGTTCTCCGTTAAGGCCGTTGGTGGTGCCAGTGTCCAGCTGGGAGAGGCTGTGACTGGGTGAAGGTTGAGTGGGGCTGGGGGTGGGCACCACCAGCTCCTGGCTCTCATGTAGGCTGGTCCTGCTGCTCCTCTCTGCCTGAACTGCATCTTCTCCCATTCTGAGGCCGTCTGTGGAAACTTTCTGTGAGTAAGTTTCTTCTTTTCTTCACGCTGGTCGTTTCAAACCGACTCCTCCGGTCGATTTCAGTTCCTTGCAGGGTTGATTCTTGTTCACAGGCCTGGAAAAACTTCTCAGCTTCCAGGTTTGACGTTCCCACCCCTTTTTGAAGATCCACGCTCTCTCGCTCCGTCTCTCTCTCTCTGTCTCTCTCTCTCACTGGCGCAACTGGAAGAGCAGCGCAGAGGTTTCCCCACAGCTTAAAAAGCCCATCCACACCCTAAGGGGGCGGAGCTTGGTTTCCTTGTCAACTGGCCCGACCCATTGCTGAGGGAGTTATGTTTGCATGTGTTAAGTGTGAGTGTGTGGAACATGAGCAACTCTCCCACATGTTGAGCCGTCCCCCAACTCTCTCTGACAAGCGTTTTGGCTTGTGTGTCTTAAAGAGATTATAATGAATGTCATGTTTCAACAAAAACCTCATCTGCACCACAGAGTGGGAAAAATGATACAGAAAGAAAGTCAGAACAGGTTGTGTGTGTGTTTTTCTTGTGAAGAAAGATTTGCCGTGCCTAATAGTTTAGCGTTCTAGTGGCTAGCTGTGGACCTAGCCGGCATGCTTGCAGTTATTTATTTAGTGTGAGTCTGTTAACTGTTAGTCATTGTAAGTTTATTCTGGAAAATATTGTCACACAAACAGCGTGAGTGGAATCATTTTTCTCTCCTTCAGTGTGTCAACAGCACAAAGGATTTACACTCACTGAAGACTGATATGCACCCAGTTTTTATTCATATTTAGACCTTTATAAAGTTGTAAATGTAGATATTCTAGTGGTTCAAATATGTGTGTTCTGGCCCGACCAAACATAGTTCAAACAAACATACTGTTTTACCAGACAAAACGGCAACTGATTTTGTCAGCTTTTAAAGAGTAACACGTTTCTTTGTTTTATAAATTTAAGAACTTGCAAACAAGCCTCTTCTATGCTTTTGTTTGGCATTCGTCTCATAGGCAAACAAACACAATGTGTTAATTTCTCCCATTTCCTTTTTCTCCATTGTTTTAAGCGCTTCCATGATGTAACTTTTTTTTCTCTTTCCATCACAGGGAATCAACTCTGAAAACATGGAATTCTGAGAGTGGAAAAATAATCCGACTGCTTGACCTCTAACCTCTGCTCTGGGAAAACCTCATATGTTCAGATGGAGTCATGTGTGCTTGTGTAGCTCCACCCACACAGTATTATATAACATCTTAACTGTCCTGTAATAAATAAATATCATTAAAATATTATAAAAGTTAACAAAGACACAGAAAGAGATAAGCAAGCAAACGCAGGCAGGACGCATCTGGAAAGTTCATTTACCTGTAATATTACAGAAGGGTGGAGGATTCCTCCCTTATCCCTGTTTATCTCTATTGTTCTCCATCTAAAGAACACATCCTGATTTCTGTTGTTTCTAATGGGAATCTCAGAGGCTTAAAGCCACAAAGATGACTTGTCGCCCCCTGCAGATGTAAATATGTAATTGTTATAAAAACACACAATAGACTCAATGGTACCACCGTGTGGCCACTGATCACCATAGCAACTGAGACACTGGAGTCAAAGACATCAATGTTCATCTTTTAGTCTCTCACTCTCTTTAGAAATGGTAGAAAAACAAATTTCTCTATTTACACAAACAACTTAATACTGTTCATCCATAAATGTTTAAAATGTAGACTTGGAAGCCGCTTATTTACTTCTTTGAAACCTTGAAGTGTTTTAAATAGAAATGTGTAAAACTTTTAAATCCAAATGAAATACATCAGATCAGATCACAAGTTATTTATTAGTTATTTACAACAAACATATAAACACAAAAACATCACAAGAATATTAACGTCTCTAAAATATATAATATATAAACAAAACCCACCTCAGACGACTCTTATGATGTCACAGACAACAGATACAAGGCAACATGTGGCACACCACTAATTAAAATATTCATCCCTCCATCCATCCATCCCTTCATCACTGTGTCCATCCAATCATCCAGACTGCTGCAGTCTCTGTTTCGCTGTGGCTGTGCATTCAGTCCCATCAACAGCTGTATTAAAGGTGAGCCTGTTTCTGTCCTGTGGGAAACCAGAACCAATCAGGTTTGGGCAGAATGAGTCCCCGCCTCACTTTTCTAAACACCCATCTTCACCTGAGGAGGCTGTTCCCACAACCCCGGGCTTTTCCCTGGAGTGTTTAGCAGATGTGGCTCCAGGTTTAAGGGTCTGTCAGTTGAGTCTGGAGACCGGCGGTGGGTTTTCACAACTGAAGTGTGGAGCGGTTTGTTTCTGACGCGTCGCCCGATTCCCACGGGGACACCTTCTGTAAACACACAGAAGATGGTGGTTTATATTCATTCGCTGAAGGAGTGTTTGACTAGCCGTGTGACTGACTCTGATTCGCTAGACAGTGAAAGAGAGAGAAACAGGTGATAGAAGAGAGAGAGTGAGACAGGGAGAGAGACAGAGGACAGAGCTAATGCTAGCAGAACTAACGTCACTGTTCTAAACTTTTCTGAAATGATTTTGTGACGCTCTGTGAGTGACTTTGGATAAAAGCATGTCAGATTTGTAAATGTGATGTATTGAGGTCACGGACTGTCATGAATCTGTGTGTTTGTGTGTGTGTGTTGATCTCACCGTGTGATAAACAGCACAAGCAGGCAGATGATGGAGATCTGCAGAGCTCCGATGACGGACGCGATCAGAACGTAGAGGAGTTTTCCTGATCTGGGCACCACGTACGTTACGCTGTAGTCTTTTGTGTCGCAGTTCGGCCCAATAAACCCGGAATGACAACTGGAAAAAACCACATGACGATATAAAGCTTAAAATCTGACGATAGCCAGACCTAAATCAATGTGTCTGTATACAGAGCAGTGAATGTATGTGTACTCAGAAACTTCACACGACTGTGTGTGTGTGTGTATGTGCGTGTGTGTGTGTCTGCAGGGAGTGGGTACACACTGAGTAAAATAGTCTTATTTAATCAGTCATAAACTGATGTTCCTAACTTGTTCCTCAATCTCATAACCCCTCTTCTTACCCCCCAAAAGGCTGAAATCATCTCATGTCTGCACAACCGTCTTCCAAAAAGTTTGTTGTGTGTGTTTGTTGTGTTAATGTTGTTGTGTTTGTTGTGTGTGTGTGTTTGTTGTGTGTGTGGTGCGGTTACCTGCAGGTGGGGGGAGAGAGGTTGCTAGGATACTCGCACTCTCCATGGACACAGAAGTTCTTGTATCGTTCTGGACACGGGACATAAAGACCCCACGGTACCTCACTCACCTGCTCTTTCTCTCCTGTGCACAGAGAGAGAGAGAGAGAGAGAGAGAGAGAGAGAGAGAGAGAGACACACACACACACACACTGTAATCCTGCAGTCAGGTTTATGTCAGGTTTTATGTAGGGTGACTCAAGGCCTGTCTGAGCCAAACAGCTGTAAAAATGGTCATCACACAAAAATGATCCACAGAAGCAAAGCAAGAATGATGTGCAGTTTTTCTGCTTTATAAAAGCAGTAAAAACAGTGTAACACTGTATGTGGGTTGTTGCAGGACTGAAAAAGTTTGTCCAATGACAAAATTGTCACGTTCTTCCATGGAACCTCTGGAGCTAATTTTTAAAGAATTTCCTGTCCGCTCTTTTCCATGGAATTGAAATAAAAAAACTGTAGTTTTTTACAGACTCTTCTAAAGCAGAGAAGATGTCAATATGTGTGAATACGAGTCATTTTTCACTGAATTAACACTTCAAATGTTGAAGACAAACTGAGTGTGTGTGTGTGTTTGTGTATCTAGTGAGGTAGTGGAGGAATCAATGTAACATCAGTGTCACTTCACCCTTCTTTGTTTACTCAATGAAAGAAATCTGTTTTTTGTTTTGTTAAATCTTGTGTAAATTTGAATAATTGCTACCATTCAGATGTTGTGTCTGAACACAGGAATTAAACTCAGATCTGAAACTGACCTCTACAATGTCCCAGATGTTTGACCTCAATCCGTTCCTGTTTCTGACACGACACCTCCTTCACCTGACAGGGGTTGTCATAGGAACGGCCATCCGATGCACAGACTGGATTAAAACTGATGTGGGAGCAATCGATGTTACACACACACCTGCGGGCAGAGAGAGATTCAGAGTGAATGATGGGGGATAAATTTAGTCTATAAAATATTTACCACAAGAAAGTCAAACAAACAAAGACACTAGAGGAATAGAGGGTGAGTCTGATACATGATGACAGTCAAATAAAACCATGTATTATGCTTCCTAATAAAGGGACTGTATTTTAAATGTCTCCTGAAATGGACCGACAACCTCGACTGCTGGTTTTAAAACCGTGTCCCTGCCGTATAAAGTTTACTGGTGCCCATTAATAATAACTGGTTTCTGACACATTTCAGGAATTTTTAGAGCAGTATGGTTTGAATTGTACTGCATGCAGACACACACATTTAATGTGTAAGAAATACGTTATGTGGCCCTTGTGTTTAAGAGACAGGACAGGAAACGTGTCTCACAGCAACACATATTTGTTGAGTAAAGCGACACGTTCAGTTCACATTCAGTATCATATGAGCAACATAATTCAACACATTTATTATGTTACGCAGCAACGATGTTACAGCCCTTAGGGTGCCCAGATGTCACCTTTACCTGCATTTACCATGGTAACATTACTTTGATATTTGAAATGTGTAACACAACGTCACACAGGGTTAAGGGCTGAGGTACAGGAAACACTGATGAGAGAAAAAAACACAGGCTCTTAATTTCTTCAAACGTTGTGGAAGCCTTTTTTGGGGTAAACATGCAGTGTAATTTATTTATTACAATATTTGGGTGTGTTTAGCTGTTACCTAATTTGCATAATCACTTAAGTGAGTCATTTGCTAAAACAAATGTGTCTGCATGTGTTTTTTAAATTCACATCAGCCCAGTACATAATATTTACTACTGAACACTTTATCTCTGGTATAGATTTATAAAAACCCTCCCTGATCATTTGTAGTCCCTTCAAGTGTGTCTTAACAGAGATGTAACAGAGGGTAGCAGAGATGACTCAAGCTTTCAAACACACAACGATTGTGTTCACACTTATCCACATCATGTCCTCACACAACCCTCTGACACACACACACACACACACACACACAGGAGAAACATCACATCCAATACATGCCGTTAGACCACATATCCCAGAATCCCTCTGGTTCTCTCACCACACATCCTCTGAGTCCTCGTCACACTCTGCCCCAAACTGACAAATGTCACATGTTGATGTTTCCTTCTGACTGATGTCTGCAGAACCTTCCTTAACTGAGAGAGAGAGAGAGAGAGAGAGAGAGAGAGAGAGAGAGCAAATGAAAGTTGTGTAATATTTCGGAAAATCAAATAGGCTTTCACGCTTGAAATTGTAACCCTGTTACATTCTATTCAATTAACTTTATTAGTTTGATATAAATTAGGCTTTACACTGCCCTACACATAGTTAATATCAGACACATACAAACATACACATTTACAAATACAATAAATCTATAAATCCCAACGGGTGGAGCATTGCGACAACAACGGATTGATTCCCAGGAAACACATGCTGTTAAACATACTGTGAGTACACTGTAAGTCTCTTTAGATGTGTTGACTGCTCAGGTTTCTGTCAGTCTCTGCTCTGGATAATTAACATTCTTCTCTAAACCTCAACCAATCATAATTGCGTTATTGAGTTTCATGTTCTGGGTTAGAAATTAGTCTTGGGTGTTTCACTCTGGAGAATTTCGCATAACCCTGGGTTAATGTCCTCATTTGCATATTTATGAGGTCAGTAACATTGATTGGACAAACAAAGCTTGTGACGGCGTGCGAGACGTTTAATAAGTGTCCATCTGTGAAAATGTCACCATGTACATTTGCTCTCACTCTTGTCTGCAAGAAATAATATCACTGCGGCTGTATTATTGTGAGGCGAGTATTGCTAATGAAATCTAAGCTAGGGGTGCTAAGAGTTTGAGTGCTAAGACTAAAAGCAACACAGCATTAATGTTTTATTCTCTTGCTCATGAAAATGTGTCAGATGACAGATACTGTACATACTGTAAATAATTCTGACTTGCTCAATGTAGCGTTTAAGCATTTAAGTGTGTGTGTGTGTGAGATGTGTATTAATTAGAGACTGGATACTCACTCTCGTCCCCTGATCCAGAGCCAGCGTCTACCAAACACAAAAACAGATGGTCAGACAAACACAGAACTCCACAGAGAGACTTACAGAGAACTCCACAACACCCTCTTAATGAATAATGCTGACGGGTTTAAAAAACCATTTGACACGAATGCACACAGCACACAGGTTCTCAAATGTGCAGGTTCTCAAACGCACAGGTTCTTTTCTGTGTCATCACTGTTTTCTTATATTAACATTTACCTCTATTTACTATGAGTTTAGGGAGCTTTTATCTCTGTGGGGATAAAAGCCGTTGTTCTCACAATCCGCCCCTGGGTTTGACTGCAGCTTTGAGAAAATCTGACATTCATTAATATCGCTCTGTGCCCTCATTTAATCACACCACCAATTATTCCTGCCCAGAACAAATATAAATATTAGTTTAGGGCAGCCACACAGAGTCCATTCAGAACCGCTTCACAACGGTCCATTCTCTCCACCTTCACAGCAAAACAATCATAAACAATCGGATCACAATATCCTTAAACAATCGATTCATCCAATAAGAACTATGGACTATTGTTTATTTATTTATTGATAAAAATGACTTTGATTCACTGATCCTCACAGAAATAATAACAGTATTAAGAAAATGGCTGCGTCCTCCCCAACCTTTCAGTATTAAGTTTCTCCCAAACTTCTGTCTCCTGCTGCATCACAGGAAACACAAACTCTGAGGTATGCCAATGCAACTCATTAATATTCATAAGCTTGCGTTTAATGAGGGGCTGAGTTACAGGTTGCCATTATTGTGAGCCTGTGACACGTCGCCTGTCTGAAACTGTTCATCATCTCAGTCATCTGTTTTTATTCTCATGATCAATGATTTCCTGTGGATCAGATAAACCTCTGCTGCAAACCTCTGCTTTTAATCTATTATTTATTTTATCTATTATATATTCTATTATTTATTATTTTACAGATTATTATTTGTGTGGATCTGCCCTGCTGGTATTACATCAGATTCATCATGTCTCTCTCCCTCACTGTCTCTCTCTTTTTCTTCTGGTCTCTCTGTCTTTCTCTCTTTACACGTAACGTGTGATCAGTAAACACAGAACAGTGTGACCTGTGTTTATTCTCACACACTCACATTTGTGTAAACCCATAAAACAAGTGCTTGCTAAGCTCATAGTTCTTGCTGTGCAGAGATTGGCTTTAAACATGGATGATACATCAATAGTTGAGGTGTGTTAGTGCATTTCTAAGGGTTACATTTTTATTTGCTCCACATAATTATGACACAAACTGGCCCACATGCACAATATCTGAGAACATTCACCTACATACTGATAAAGCTGTAATCTATTTATCTCTGTACCAGACTGAAACCATTCTTCTCTTTCTCCTCATGAACGATGACAGAAGAGGGCTAATCTAAAGCACTGCAGGAGAACACGGTAACCGGACCAGAACATTTTGTGCTTGTCCTCACGGGTCACCTCTGAGCAGAAGTTTCTGGGAGTTTGGGACAGAGGAACTTAGAGACGTGAGCGCCACCGGGATTCAAACCGCTTCAGGGTTTTTTGACCCCAAAACGTAATAGTAATATTAGGAAGCAAAAGAACATCAAAACCCATGTCCTGACCCGCTTTGGTTCTGTAATGCTGCTGTAATGAGCTGAAAGAAAATAATACATGAGAACATGGTTTTTGGTCAATTTTAATTACATTTTACAGCTGTGTAAAATTGGAAATTGGACTGTGTAAAAAAAGACATGTCAACCATGTCACACACTACCCTGCTTTACCGAGATCCACTTCCTGTTCCTATTTTACTCAGTGTGGTTCTGGTGACCCGTGAACCAGCATCACTCAGACTGAATGCAGTCCAGGCGTAGGAACGTAATGGTAGGTTACGGAGGAACGTAACGCCTGTTAACCTGTCACAGCTTACTGCCAGTGAAAGGTCAGTTATATTTAACTTTAACTGAGTCACAGTTTACTGTGGAGTGATTCTGAGCTGAAGCAATGTAGCTATAATAATAATAATTATTATTCACATTTATTCTGTGCAAAACACTTTTTATGAAGTCAAAATTACAACAGCTCATCGTGAATTTCATTAGTTTGAAGCTGCAGAGAATCATTGTCTTACTCTGAATTTTCCACTTTTCCCATTTAAACTTTTCTATCAAAACTTGTTTTAATTATATTCAAAAGAAGAATATAAAAAAGAAAAATAGTAAATAAAACCATGCCTATGGGTTACACACACTCAATGAAAGAGTGAATTATAATCTCTGAAAATCTCCTGTTGTTGTTTTGTCCATTAAATTTGTTGTGTTTTGGGGCAAACAAGAAACACACACATACGCAGTCACATACACACAGTCACACGCACACACACACAGTCACACACACACATACCGACAGGACAGGCCCCCTCTGACACCACCAGCACCTCCGTCTGGAGTTTACAGGCGTCTTTGTGCAGCAGACAGTGATTGTCATAGCGCTTGCCGTTCGAACCGCAGACCGGAGCAAAATCACTGCTGCACTGTAAAACAGAGAAACACGGCCGTCACTGATGTGTGTTACTGCTGTAAATACTTACACACAAGATCAGAGAATATGAAGTAATTCCAGACTCATACATCAAACACACACACACATAAACACACACGACTGAGAGACAGAAATAGACTGTAAAAATCACTACAACACAAGTGTACAATCACTTAATATACACACTGCTGACTAATGGCCTGTAGGGATAGTTTGTAGCTTACGGTTGTTCAAGCATGAGAACAAAAAACAATAGAGAAACAGACAGATAAAGAGTGAGGGATGCAGATCTGCTGGAGGTGACAGATGAATTCAGAAAGACTAAAAACCAAAGGAGCAAAATGTGAAAGATTCTCTGGTTCCCTGCTGCCTGTGTGAATGTTTCTGCTCAGACTGTCTGTCTGAAGAAAGAGAGAGAGAGAGAGAGAGAGAGAGAGAGGGAGAGGGATGGAGAGAAAGAGAGGGAGAGAGAGAGGGAGAGGAAGAGAGAGGAAGAGAGAAAGAGAGGGAGAGAGAGAGAGAGAGAGGGAGAGACAGAAATGGAAGGTGGTATGAGATCAATACTGTCTCAGTAACTAAACCCACCAAAAGCATTTAGCTTTCTCTATTTGTTTCACACACACACAGACACACACAATGGTCTGGTAATTCAGTCCGTCTACGGCTTTGAAAAGCAGCAACATCAGACCACAGGAGGAGGACATCCCCACACACACCTCCTCTCTCACTGTATGATCCTGAACCAACGGCCCCCTCCCTCACAATTACAGCCACACGCTCTCACATGACCCCACACTAGCGCTAGTGGCACTCAGTTCTATCAAGGGCAGAAGTTAGCGTGACGCTTCTTAAGTGCACAAGGCAGCGAGTGTGAGTGTGTGTGAGGAGGTGTATGCTAATTTACTACAGTTTGTTTACTCCTGGTGTGCTAATATGTCTGACGCACTCAACACGTCACGTGCCAATTCCTACCTTAAAATCACAGATGCAAGTCACAGTGTCGCCGATTCGCAAACACTCTCCATCAAACTTGCATGTGTTTGTGTCGCAGAGGAACAGATCTGTGTCTTGTTCTTCGGACCCTGACGTAAAACACACACAAATTAACAGTGTAAACTTACTGCAGAAGATATACAATGAATAACAATCTATACTGTGTGTAATCTGCAGTGGAGTTCAGTCACTGAGATCCCCTCATCGTCTCAATTATTTCTCCTAGACAGCAATGACATTAAATGGAGAGTAAATTCAGTTTTAATTCATACACAAAACTCTAGTTTAGGTGTTACTGAACCAGAACCAGTTAAGTCAGGTCACATGGACTCATTTAGGGTGTGAGTTTAGAACTGTAACATTAATGCACACCTTTAAATGGAAAAAAACATGCTTGAGTTTCGCTGCTATTGGTTACATACAGCTGACAACCTCTTCCTTAAGCGCACCAGTGGTCCAATGAAAGTTTCATTATAACACATCGCTGGTGTGGGTCAGGGTTCTGTTAAAGTGTTACTGCAGCAGTAAATGACCCGGTTGTGCCCCAGGTATGACGTTAACTGACCCCTGCTGAGAGTGGGGGCAGCACAGCGCTAATGGACCGAGCTTTTGTGCTCAGAACCCAAACGAGGAGTTCATGTACAGCAGACATACGACACAGATAACAACTAAACCAGTCAAGAATGAATTAGTTATTTACATTATTGTTAAAAGCTGTTGGTTTTAAGTCTCTCTCTCTCTCTCTCTCAGAAACAAGACAAGCAGAAACTGTCAATTGCAGTGGTCAACTATTAAAACTGTACAAATTCATTCACTTTAAACTCCAGCCACACACTGAATCACAGTCTACTGAAGAAAAACTCACACAGGAAGTAAGTGGTACAAACAGGAAGTTTGGTGACATGAGAAGCAATTTTACACAAGATGATGCCAATAACATCCCATCATTTGCTGGCAAACAACACATCACAAATAATAGTGAATGCCGTAATAATGAACTCACTGCGAGGCTTCTTTGAGCTACAACGTCTGCTAAATGAATATGCAAATGAGGAGCATTGTTAACCCATGGGCTGTAACAGCAAACCAACATCTGCAGCAGAAAAACCTAAAGCTCACATTAATGTCTGTTATTACCCCTGGGAATGTGTTTAAATGAGCACTGCTGTCCAGTAAGAATGTTCTGGTCATTAGTTTAATATTAACACACATCAGCCGTCATGCATATTTAAACCCGGCGCTCATAAAAACACTCTATAAGTGTTTATAACACTTTATAAGTGTTCTCTCTGAGAGACCTCCAAAAACCTCCTTTATTTCTCCTGCTCACCTCCACACAAACGTCTCACACTCCAGCGTCTGGTACCTGAATGAGCCCGTGGCATTATTATTTATCACAAACACTCACTGGCCGTTGGATCAGCCCGTAACATCTCTCTGCCGGCGTGTTTTCGTCACGGCTCCTCTGAGCAACAGAATTCTTCCTGTTTGACTGGATAAAATCTCAATAATGGCATTAAAGTCAGGATACAACAGAGAGGGTCGAACGGAAACCCAGACAAACCTAAAATAGGCCAGAACAAATTCCCCATTAGCCCAGGAGCTCAGATAAGCTCTCCCCGGACACCTTACACACTCTAGACTACATCTCTCTCTCTCTCTCTCTCTCTCTCTCTCTACAATCAAAACAGGATCTGCCGTACAGAGTGTCTAAGGAATGGGAAATACAGTTTTTTCACAGTCTGAAGGAAAGAAATGTACAGATGATGTTAACCAGGCCTGCTGTCATCGCTCAGAGCGTCAAAAAGGGTTTAATAGCTTGTTTCAACACCCAAACCACCACTTTCTTAGTGTTACAGCTGGTCTCAGCAGTAGTTGACCAGCAGTAAGACTAGTCTAAACTGTGGTACTCGACTGAGCCAGGCTGACAAACAGAAATGAAAGGCTGGGGCTAACATCAGAGAGATTTATAGTGCAGCACACTAATCTGTATAATGAGCAATCCAATGTATTCAAGCCAGCCATCTGAAATCTTGTCTATCTGACAGCTTATTTGATCAAACTCTGCTTTGAACTCTATCTGGTGGAAATCTACACTAGTACAGAGAACAGGCAGCCAATGAGAAAAACTTAACAGTAAATTCCCACACAGATGTACTCTAATATATGACTATATTTTATACTGCCTGTCCTAATAAACACTAAATGTTTAACTCTGGTAACCACTGATCTGTGGATCAGACTTTTAGCCCCCAAAGCTATTTAAAGACAGACCCAGATGAGATCACAGACCACTCTGGGGGCAAATGAGTCTCTTGACAAGTTTCACATCAAGATAAACTCTTACAATCTSTCCAGCCTAATAGTTCAAGTATCTGGTTTGTTAAGCCACAGTCTGCAAGTTTAAATCTCAGATGGGGTTCATGCATGACCCGAGACACTCAGGGGTCTTACCGAAGCAGTTCCACCCGGTGGGTGTTTGACAGTCGCTCAGAGAAAAGGGGGACGCGCCAAGTTTCAATGGCAATATACAAAAAAAGCAAAAGGTCGTCAGAAAAAGTGCATCTGTCCATCCGCCTGTCTGTCGCACCACAGCGCTAGGAGCCATCTCAGCTCACACGGGGCGCGCGGCGCAGACATGAAGCCCACGATGATCGCAGGTCTCCGCGGTGAAGCTGCGATGCGCGGTTCTCCCCGTGCCCGGGTTCCGATGCGACTGGACTGGGTCTTCTAGCGCAGGCGTCCGGTTCCTGTAAACCGTTTGATGTATAAACACATCCAAGCATGTATTTGGAAAGCAGTCGTGACCCACTAGTTGATCATGTTGCCACAACTGTAATATTTGGGAAATGCTGCAGTCTCTCTCTGAGTGTTTCTCGGCTGGGGTCTGACTCTGAGGTTTCTGATGGTGATGATGGTGATGATGATGAAGGAGAGAGGTGGGTTCGCTGCGTGTTACAGCATCTCAAGCTCAAATCAAAACTATTCACTCAATACGTTCATCGTCCTTAACAAACTCGGTTAGAAACACAACCGACGGACCGACCGGATGCGACCGACTGAACTTCAACTTTCAGCGTCTGACGGCGCGTGTGACACGCGTGACGACTGACGTGACGTCACGTCTTAAAACGAGCCAAGCAGTTGTTTATAAAGACTATAAACCGACGGCATAAACACTTTATACAGATATTTTATACTTATACACACTTTTTGCTGACCTTGCTGCCATTGTAGCAAATGTCTCACCTTGATAGTTTAAATGAAGCTACATTAAACGCGTCCATTTTGATTCGAAGTTGTGAAATAGTGATTAAACTGCTAGAGATTTAACTTTTAACATCTATCAACTATTACATGTGTAATAAAATACTTACGTAAATCACTTTATAACATTAAACTCCCGCGTGGCTGTATTTACGTTGAGCGCCTGTGGTCGCAAGCCCCGCCTCCTTTGATTTGATTGGTCCTCGTCGCAAACTCTGTGACGTAAAGCTGTCAGACTTTAATTCTCTTATATTGACGTTTACAAATCATACGTCACTAAAGTCCAAATAATGTTAGATATACTGATGTTTTCTCTCCATCCAGACAGAAGCTTTGTGGGACGTGTGATAAAAGTGTTAAAAGTGAGAGTTTTAATTCACAGTTTTCACTTGTTACTGTCTAATGCAGCCAGCAGCCCATTTTATCTTTGTATTTGTGTGCATGTCCAATAGTTTGGCTCTAGAATTAATGTGTACAAGCGTATAAACTTAAACTGCAATTCTGTGCCCCCAAACACTGAGAGTTGTTGTGATAGATGTGGCCAGTCATGATTTGTGGAGAGGTGTTTGATGGGAAATCTCTCTGGGCTATGGAGTAACGTATTAGTTCCAGTCTATAGACGCACAGCTGTCTCAGTCAGTCTCAGGAAGTGCGTGTAAAGACCAGATCTGTGTCTTCTGAGTTTAATAAACTCTATTCTTAGACATCTTATGGGTTTTGGGAAAAGCTGTTGGTTTTGATGTGGAGTCGTCCTAAATTGGGGAATTTCATGCGAGACCTTTGATGGTGAAAGAACACAACAGCCGTCTGTTCAAAATCTCTCCTGCAAACTTACACAGCCCCTCCATCGGCTGGAGCTGCAATCTTTCTTTGTGTTTATGATATTTCCCTGTGTTAAAGTAACTAAAAGAAATAAAATATAGCTTTAAACTGTCTGTTTGTGATGGTTTTGCTGCTTGTCTTGCATGTTTCACAAAGACAACATTAATTATCCTTCATATCTATTTTAATTTCTTTACATTTCCGTGGATAAAATAGCGGTAAATATAGCGGTAAATATTAGGTAAGTAAATATTGATGTTAATTATAAATGGTTATATTAGCAAATATAAATACTATTTTATGATTCTTGTGTTTATTTTTAACTGTCTGTTTGTATCCATCGTTGTTCCCTTTGTATTTGTCTTTGTATTCTCTGAGTGCAGATATCAGGCCTAAATAAATCATTTAAACCCTGAGTTTCTATTTAGCTCTGTTTCTAATCTGTTTGTGTTAGAAGTCAGTGTATCTGAACACCTTTCACGGCTCAATCAGCACAAATGCCATTTTAACAGCAGCTTTCTCTCACTTTCAGACGCTTCAGTCAGAAGACTAACAGCTTCTTTCAAGGAAACTCTATTACTGTGACTTCATTGAGTTAAAATTGCATTAACTCGCTTTGCTAACTAGCGGCGGTTGCTGGAACACACACACACACACACACACCACACACACACACACACACACACACACACACACACACACACGTAAAATCATTTGAGGTGTTCTGTGTTCTGAAGTGTGTGTGAATGATGTGTTGTGAATGTGTACCTGACACCACAACAGACTCAATCCCACAACCTTAATCTGTAAAAACAAATATAAATCAGGTATTGATATGAAATATATGACATTTGTATAAAACCACATTATAAATGTATTGTTCATGGCACAATAAACTCATATCTGAAAAAGACATTTTCATTGCTATGACTCCTCACACAGATGTACAGTAACACATTCACACACTCCTGCCTGCCACCCTGAACAATCTGCAGCTAATTCAACTCACTCACACCTTCTCTGCTGTTTTTCAAAGCAATTTCAGACTTTATTGCCTTTCTGCTGACTCTGTGCTCCTCAAAACACCATTACAGAGAAGACGAGGCAGTCTCTCTCTCTCTCTCTCTCTCTCT
>JBAJNP010010036.1:0-17085 GCA_036877545.1 Yasuhikotakia modesta | reverse complement strand
ATGTTGTGTATGTTTTGATGTTGTGTATGTTTTGATGCAGTCTGGATTAACTGGTGAGATGTTATTGACAGCTTCATAACAAACCCACTTGTCAGTGTAGTATTAATTTCTTTAGATGCAAAGCTTTCTTTTTTATTTATGCAACTTATAAAACAGTAACTTGACTGTTTTTCAGTGACTGTCCAGTCATTTGTTCTTTCTGTAGCTTTTCGTGGCTTGTTTGTTGTTGTCATACAGTGACAGGGTTAAAGTTTCATTCATCATGAACTAAACACTTAACAGTTACAGCTCAGGTTTGGATAAAGACCGTGTGATGTGGCATTTGGGCAAAGTTATGTCATTATTTCAGGAGATGTGATGTTATTGCAGGACTCACAGAAGGGCTGGAAGTTTGTTTAAATATTGTGACTGTCTATATGCGTTTGAATGCATTATATCTCACAGCCAAAAGAGGGCGAAGTTGTTTTTCAGAAAAACATTGTCTGCGTCGTTGCATTTGTAGGATAGACGCTGTCATCGTTTCCATTAGTTTTCATCTTCATTCAAACTTAAAACAACAATTTTTTATCAAAGTTTAACAAAGTTTAACACAGTTTATCGTTCTGTCCGTTTTGACCCCACATTATTTCATCTGTGCACAATATCTAAGTTGCACTTTTGGGCAGTGATTTATACAGCCCAAAAGTACATAAAACACCATTCAAGTATTATTTTTATTTGTGCATCGTATTGTCTTATGACAAGTCCTATAATACAACTGTTTTTAGACGTTTGGTGGTGTTGCAGTGAACAATGTGTCGTTTTCAATTTCCAGATTTCAATTGCCCTTCAGATAGGATTTTCCAGGTCTGTATTCCCACTCATTTGTATGTGATACGCGTACAGTGATACTGAGAGACAGTAGCTGGGAATCTTATTTCATCAGAGTCGTATAAAGATGAATTACAGCCGGTGTTTATCACGTTTCCCGGTAAGTGTCGGGGACAGACGTCTGCGTGACCCGCGGGGAACCGGTTACCGGTTTTACCCGATTGCTTTGGGCGTCCACGTTGCATCGTCCGGGTCTGAAAGCAAGCATGCATGCATGCATGGGTGCCGCACAAACACTCGCAATGCACCGTGGAGATACTTTAGTTACTGCAAAACAAAAGCGCCTTTCAAACCAGAACCGGCAAGCGTGCAATTCTCCCGAGCTCACGGGGCATCGTTAGATGAATCGCCGAGGCTGTTTTGATGGGCCGTGTAGCCTGTGCGCTGTATTAATGCGTGATGCATGCTCTTTTCTCACATATTCCCTTATTGTCACCCGTTTGATGGCGCAAGAGAAGCGCCACTTTGAACCTACGTTGCCGAAGCGCAACCCGTCGGGTCCTCCCCCCGCTCCGGTCCTCGGTGACGGCCCGACTGGCGCATGAGCGTCGCGGGATGCCCGCAGCGGTGCTGAGCTGATCTCTGATGGTTGTTATGTGGTGAACTTGGCATGAAGATAGTTTGGCGTGTTAACCTTTGTATAGATGCGGATCCAATGTGGACAGCTGGCTTAATGGGATCTGGTTTGGGTGGTGCACCCAGTGTATTGCTGATCTGTGGTGTAGATGACTGTAAGTTTGAGGTTGCCAAACAATATCACAGTTTGTCGCATTTATAAACCTGGCTCCTAAAATGGACATATTAAGATTGACGTTACAGTTGGTTATTTGTTGGTTAATTTATGGTTTGCATTTGTCAGGCCTAACCTGTCCCAAATGAAAAAGAATGAGTGTGTGTTAAACTATTTGGTCAATATATCATTATTATTATTGGTGGACAAGAGGCCTCACTAAATTATACATGATTCATGACCGATCACCCTTTGTATTGCCCTGCGTTGTTTCTTCTTCACACACTCAAACACGTCACGTTGAGCTGCGAAGTCTGTTATCACATTGATTTTAAACTGTTGGGCCTCGGGTTTGAGTGTCAGTAAGCAATATTGTATATTGGTTTAAAAAAGACACGTTGACTTGTTAAAAAACAAACTCCCCAAACCAATAAACATCAGTGAGAAGTTGCATTAGTTCAACACGGTGTGTTTCGTCATTTAATTTGCCCATTAATTGCTTCCTATTAAATGGGCAATGATTCAGAGCCCAAAATAGCGGTGGCAGGAAATTGGAGGCTGCGGTTTCCTGTTCTTTTATGTGGTACAACTGCAAAGCAATTAGTGACTTTCATTTCCTTCAGCCGTTTCTCAGGCAGAGCGTGTTTGTGCGAGCGGCTCGCCGCAGTCCTAGCTGCACCTTTATGTTGTTCTGTCTTGGTGTTTGCTGACTGTAGCCCAACCAAATGCACTTCATTTTGGGAAGCAGGTGTGTGACTTCCCGTCTGAGTGATTTAGGATGGGCTTTTTCACAGTTCCTTCACCACGCCGGCTCGGCTCAGAATGAACAGATTGGCAGGAGTTGGATCGGCGGGTTTCGACTCCCCTGCTTTTTCCCGCTGACCTTAAAACCTGTTGTAAACCCAAGAACAAGCTTCGCAAAAAAAATCGCTCGAGTTGAAAGGAAGCGCTCGTCGTTTTTCTGTGTGCAGTTGTAAAGAGAGACAAAGTGCATCGCTGTAACTTACTGTTTACAGGGAAGCCGTTCATAATTAATTCAACACGCGGCTGTGAAATGCTTCATATATCTTTACGGTTGGGATGCAGGGGAGCTCAGCACCTTTGTCAGGTCGTTTGAGCTCAGAACGTTACACGTGTCCAGAGAATTGGAAGTAATTTGGTCTGTAACTCACATTTTATGAATGTTCTTGTATTTGATGGCCTATTTGTTGAATGTGGCTTTAGAAAAGGTGGGAAGTGTTGGGAGGAATTAAATGATCTTTACTCTGTTTTGCTAATTGCTGTGTTTTCTCCAGCACACAAACATATAAATAGTTTGACAGGCAAGTAAGACATCCAATCATTGCATTCAAACCGAAGGCAATGATTGGTGAAGCATTTTATGGTTTTGGCCTTTGACAAACATACATTGACATGTATTTTATATATACAGCTTAGTGATTCACAGGATGTGAAGAGACAGCGTAACAAAACGCTGTTTTGGCTTTGTGAGACAGGACAGTGATAATAAACAGGGTTTGAGAAATGACCTCAAGCTTGTACTTATATGTCAGAGCTTTTCCCATAAAGCTGTGACTGACTAAAATGGATTTTGGATGCTTTTGGCCAATTTGTTAAAAAGAACCAGTTCGTAAGAGTCATTGTAGAGTTGGCCTGTAATGGCTGCGTTGTGTTTTCGTTTAATAGACTAAGTAGACGTCTGCGCGTCGTCCTTGTATTTGGCTGCACTCGCCTTTCTCTCGTATCGCATTAGTTCTCTTGTTACGCCGCTGTAGATTCAACGGTTACACAGGAAGTGCTGTCACAGTATTTTTGTGTCGTGTTCTGTGTGCATCAGTGAAAGATGTTCACGAGATGTTAACAGAACCAACTGTCAAAAAGCTTTCAGTCTGTCTGCTTTCCTAAAAAATGGAACCGGTTCTTGATTCAAGGTTTGGAGAGCATTCTGTCTGTCCGTATCAGCTCTGCTGTTATCTGTGCAGTAACCGTAAGACTCTTGGACTTCATTGTGCAGCGTCTGTACAGTCTAATGTCTCCTTTACCACAGTACTGTTGAAATTACTGATGTCCTAATGCTTCTTTGTTCCTCTGATTTTAGCGATATGATATTTTCTTCCGAGAAAAAGAACGATATCCCATCATGCCATGGGCCGGAGCGAACTGCCTTTCACTTAATCAGATCGAAGATCGGAAAATGTATTTATTTTGTTAAAGGATTGTAGTGGGGGAAAATAAAACTATAGATTTATATTCAGAGAGCTTGTTTTGTACAGACAGTGTAATTAGCCAGCGAGCTTATTTGTTCTTCCATTAAACTCAACTCTGTCTTCTTTTCTATGCCCTCTGAGTGTCACAAAGTGCCGTGTAAAGATGTAATCTTCCATTTATTTCAGACTTGTTTTTCTGGTCTTTTTTTTCACATTAATAGCTGTAATGTGAATTTCTGCAGAGTTAAAAATTGAAGTATTTGTCCCTGTGCATGAGGTACGAGCTCATTATCCTGCGTCATAAACGAGCTGATATAGTCTACCTACATCAGCTGGTTAACAATATTATTAGAGTTGAGTTTCTATATAAAGTAAATTAAGTTATATTTGAGTTATTTATTGGGTTCCTATCTGAAGTTTTGGAGATCTGATGACTTTTGGACTGTTTGATTGACAGACACCTTATCTGGACATTGTAAAGCACCTTTAGATGCCTTCATACATTATTACATTTGTTTGGGCAGCCTGAAATGTTACCTCAGGAAAAGTTCCTCACAGGTTCATGATGGTTTGGGTGTTTCTGCAGGTGGTGCTGAAGATCATCAAGCATTATCAGGAGGAGGGGCAGGGCAGTGAGGTGGTCCAGGGGGTTCTTCTGGGCTTGGTGGTGGACGATCATCTGGAGATCACAAACTGCTTCCCGTTCCCTCAGCACACTGAAGATGATGTGGACTTCGATGAAGGTGAGGCACCATCATTAAAGATCTTTCAGATGTTCTCCTGTGGTCCATGAAAATGTTACAGCAGGACCCAGATAAGACCAGAATTGTCATTTTTGGCTGAACTGCTTGTTTAATCACGGATGGTTGTGTGAGTGTTTTGGGGAAGTGTGACTGGATTTTTGCCTTACAGGGTTGGAGAATTGTGAAAACTTTATTGTTTTTTGCACGTATGATTGGTTTTTCTGTTTCGATCTCAACAGTGTTTAGGCCAGTACAGTAATGGGGGGAGTGGAAATATTGCCATCATTTCCAGCTCAGAGCAAACTGCACTTATTACAATTTAGCCTTTCCAACTATAGTATTGTGTGGTTCTGTCCAGGGGGGAAACGGGTTATTAGTTTTCTGTGTTGGCCTGGTCCAGTGACGACAGTAATTAGTTCCCGGCCCTCAATCAGCCCGGCACCGGGCCTCACAGAGAGGTTAAACCTTGTCCTTGAGCCCTTTGACTGAACGGATGACCTTCCCGTGGAAACAGCTTGTTAGCAGAGCTGAACAGTTCGGCCGGGCTGAGCTCTAACAAGCTGCAGGTCCACATGTACGGCACCAGAGGCCAAACCAGTGATGATGTCCAAGGACGGACGTTCAGAGACCAGTTTTATCTCTCCAGTCGACACGCAGAAAATGGGCTCCAAATGGTGCAGAGGTTTAAATCGATACAGCAATGCCCCGTTACACGGGTTCAGTGATGAGAGCAGGACTGAATTCTGGTACTGTACATCTGGACCTACATTTACTGCTGGAATAGGTTTCATTATTTCAGAGCAGGGTAATAATGTGAAATATAAAGCTGCAATCTGTAACCTTTGGGGTTAAAAATGGAACCAAAACAAATTATTGACCAAGTACAAGACGGGTCAGTGTTTACAAGTGTCTTGTTACTTTACCCTGATTCTCAAGTTTATAATAATGATTTATAATGTGAGATTTATGATTTCTCACTTTGGCTTTGTTTAATTTTAACATGTAATGAAAAGTATGTAACATAACCAGTAGTTTTGTGTTTTAAACAGAGATGGGGTTAAAGAGGCAAGTTATGGATTGTAGCTTCAAAACGAAAAAACAAAACAAAGATATGTTAAAAGCATTTAAACTGTGTAATGCACAGAGGTGATATTGCAAAACAGAAAAGCATTTAGAATTTTGACACTATATCTGTTACTGTGAAACGATACGAATGTTAATACCTTTTTTGTTTAGTTTAGTTTGTTCAGTGAAGATTTGCATCTGTACACAAAAGAACAAAGTTGACTGTATTGTTGCGATGTAAAGTTGAGCTTGTGGTTGGCCGCCTGTTGAGTGGGGTGTCCTTAACACACACAGCTTTATCTCTTCCTCAGTCAGCGTGTGTTTGTTCTGTCCGGCGCTGTGTGGTGAGTAATGGCTTTGTGAGAGAGCAGAGCTCTGATTACTGCAGATTGCCTGTCTGTGGCTCACAGACAAAGTGTCTCACTTCCTCTGATTTTCAGGTCAGTTACACCCTGAAAAGCTCAACAGGTGACAGCATTGGGCTTTTGTTTGCTACGCTTGGCGTTCTGGGTCGAGCGAGGGGGTCAGAGGTCAGTTGGGATTGTCTGGTGTACTTCCTGTTTCTCAGAAGACTTTGGTGGATTCAGTTTCTAAGCTTTATATTTATAAATAACATATTTTTTGTTGTTTGAGCTGTTGGATATTTTGAGTTAACTTTTGTCTGTTGCAGAGGTTCTGAACTCTGGCCCTCAGGTCCACTTTCCTGCAGAGTTCGGCTCCAGCGCTGATTAAACTCAACTGAACCAGCTAATCAAGTTGAGATGAAGCTAAACTCTGCCATGTTGTACCTTTTTTGCTGTTTGTTTATTGTTCACCTTTAGAAAATAACAAACTGGCACATGGTTTAAAATCTTTTAAGATTTAGTTTGACTCCTTATAATGTTGTGCCGTTCACAGACCTTTTGTTTAGAAAGATTTAATTTGGTGACTGTTTAAGAGAAGCGTTAATAATAATACTTGTAATGCAATTTCTTTCTTTCTAAAGCTAAAGTTCTAAGCTGGTTCAAAGTAGCTTTTCCAACACTGCTAGCATTCGGGGCAGACGGGCGCTCTGGCAGACTGACCTGGGATCAGTCAGAAGTCCGGTTGATTAGAATGGAGCTCATCTCAGTACCAGCGTGAGAGCTGGAAGAATGGATGCAGTTTGCTTGATTATTGGTTAGACCGCTGACCCCAAACTTGAGTCAAGCTTCCTGGGACCTCCTGACGTCCGCTGATTCTTTGAGCTCTTGTGGAGGGAACCGAGAGATGTGAGTGTTCCAGACATGGACGCTACAGGCAGAAAGCTTCAGGTGTGCCGTGGTTATCGATTAAGTGGCCCCTACAGAGACAGACACTGGCAGCCATGTGCATTGCTCTGAGATTAGACCCACAATGTGGCTCCAAGATAAGCTTATCTACCCCACTGCTTCCCTCTGCATTAAACCAAACAAACTTTCCATTTCGTCTGGCCGGTTCCAGCTCTGTTCACACGTGTGGCCAGGCTGGTGTTTTACTCATTTTTCATGAACATAACCAGCTAAAATCGGACTTGCCAATACATGTTCTCTGCAGAAAGTTAACTCGGAGGTTAAGAGGGATGTTTACAGTAATGCGCTTTCAGAACCGTCTAGCCGGTGGGTTTGTCTGAACGAAGTCTAGCCGCAGGTTTTAATGCGTGCCTGGGTAATTGCGCCGGTTTGAGGTCATGTTCTTCTCTCACCAATCAGACACGTTTGAAAGAGGGTTAACGCAAGAAACGTTCTTGCATTCAGAGACAGCCAGAGTACGAAAGAATGGACCAGAACATACATTGATTAGATGGTTGTATGAGAAGAAACGCGTTGCGGCAGGCATGTTTGCTAAGCTATTGACTCCGTAATTATTATGGTTTATAACATGCAATGAGTTTTAACCTTGAACAAGTCTGTTTTTAAGGAGATGTGCTTTCTTTGATAGTCTTTGGTTGTGACAATTTTAAGTTATAACTAAAAATGATAAAATGGTAGTTTGAAAGTTCTAGGATGGAACTAGTTGTGGGTTTGTAGGTAACACACAGTGCATTCAAACCGTACATTTGATCAGTGTGTAAGTCGCTTTGGTTAAAGTGTCTGTCAGTTGCATAAATTTGAGTCCTATCAGGTCTCTGAAGTCTCTGATGTGAATCTTTAAAGTGACTTAATCAGTGAGGAATCGCAGTCCATCTCCTGTTTGGATTCTCGTGAGACGTGGTCACCATCGTGACCTTGGTGCCGATCCCATCTGCTACTTAAATGGACTGATTTACTAATGGCCCCTGACGCCACTGCCGACTGTGTGCTGCTCAGGGTTTCAGTAGATGTATCTCCACCTGCTTCAAGGTGTAATGATTCATGGTGGCTGAAGATGTTCTGCGGTCACCAGCACGGATCTTCTGTCACCGTGACGCTGATGTCAGGTGAGGAGCGGAGTTGTGATGTCATGTTTTTGAGATCTGTTGATGTTTACTTCACTCTAACTCTTGGTGTTTGGGTAATTTAGATTTAATTTGGAGTCGTTTGAATTGGACCTGTTAAAGGTTCTGGTTGCCCATTTTCTCCTCAGCAAAAACATTCAGCAAAATGATGAGATTATGTCTCAAATGAGGGTTACAGCAGAATGACAGCAGAAGACTTGTCGCTCCACACACACACACACACACACACACTGAATTAAACACCATCTGTCAGATTTCCAAAGGTTATGAACTGATGTGCTACAATGATACAGAGCTCGATAATCAAGCTACAAATTAAAAGCTAGATTTGCATTTGCAGAGGGAAATTCTAGGGCTTGTGAGGCAGAAAATGTATTATTGAATTCATTTCTTAAACTTTGAACAGTGTTAACGTACTGAATGATTGTATTTGGCTTGGTGGTTTTCCAGTGTTTCATAAACATCACGTTTTGTAAAGTTGTGGGTCAAACATTTGACTGTTTAGCGTAATGTATAATTAAAATGTTCATATAAGCAACCATGTGTGGGAGTTAAAACACATTTTTATTCGCTTCCGATACGGATGGCTGGCTTTAATACCCCAGCGTCTCTTGTTAGAACACATGTAGTGTGTTTGGTTTCATAAAAATGATTTTTGAAATAATTAAAAAAGTCCATCCAAATTAGAATGATTTGAAGTTTGATACAAAAGGATTTAAGACTCTGTTTCATTGTAGAGCAAGCTGTCGTCTGTTTATAATTTATAGAATCATATTTTCTCATGCATTTTAATTTAGAAAACCTTTTAACAAAGCCCATCTGACTCATTAATGACTGATTTGCTGGAAGTGGCAGTGACATAATCGAAGTGAATTACGTTCATTATTAAAGGGGTTTGCTAGACGTCTGCATCAGATTGTTTGTAGCGCTATGTTGACGTCAACATTACTCTTAAAGCGCCGTTTTAAAAGGTTTTTAATTGGATGACCTCCTTCTGATGTCATTAGGACTCGTATTCCACCAGACAGACTAGCAATGAAGATGCTAGCCAAATATTATCAATAATAACGGTTGTAAAACATTAATCTGTGTTAAATGAAAACAATGACAGGAGCTTTTGCTGGTTGTTGGAAAATCCTCATATTGGCAAACTGTTTCAATCAGCTTCTCAGAACAGCCAGATTTCAAGCAGTTGGCTGCCATAAGGCGATACAGCGCAAATAGTTAGTGTTTCATTTTCCTTGAGGGTTTCCCCTTAATTGACTGCCTGAAATATGAAGTTGGAGTTGCGTGTGCAGTGTGGATCAGATTTATTGTGTCTCGTTGGGTAATGATTGCGTGCTTACGCTGCGCAAATTGTGCAGGTTGTGTACTTGTGCTTGCAGGAACGGTTTCTCAGTGTTGGATTTACAGGTGAATACACACATAAATTAGTTCATGCCCTCGTTTTAATGTTAATGAATCTGTAATTTGCATAAAACGCACCTGAACCGCTTCTGTATAAGAGTTTTCACACAACCTCTGCCTTTCAGTCGTTTTTCTCTTGCTGCCACTGTAGCTGATCCTGAAGATTTTCTCTCACCAGAGAAATCTTTGTGTGTTTATGTTTGAATATATTTACAACATTTTATAATTCAATATGCAAATTAAAATGGCTTGGGTTAACCTAGTATTTGTAAGTGGTGCTTGTATAAATGTGTCTTTATGCATAATGTCTTTATGCATATAACTGATTCACACACGGGTTTTGCTCTCAGATGTGTTTGCTTGAGGTCCTTGAGTGAAACCCGTTGTGTTTATACGCCTGTTCTGTCAAAGTCTGGCTCTAGCAGACACCAAAGCGTGAGGAACCGATGCTAATGCTAATGGGCTGCTAAGACAGGCCCTCGTTCTGTCTCTGTTGTAATTGTGGCATCTGACAGCGAGTAAATCGGGGAAGGCAAGAATTCCTGTCAGTCGCATGACACCATCTGAGAAAGCCCTCGGCTCAGAACAGGAGGTGTTTGCGCCCTTATTATTCTGATATTGTGCCCCTGTAAGTCCTATTGAATTTTCCTGTTTCCATACTTGAAATCCTACAGGTAATTAGATGCCCACCGGAGGAGGTCTTTCTACAGAACAAGTGTGAAATATAAAATCATCCACCATTTGTGGATACGCACGGGGACGGGATTTGGAGGGAGGAAGTGTGCAAATTTCCGTCTGTTCTTCTTTCCTAGCAAGCCAGCGGGAGGGAAGGGGTGAGATTGCGTGAAACGCTGAGGGGAGGGTCTCTGTGACATGCGCTCGACACACGTGTCTTCCTGCTGTCTCCGTGACGGATGCGTGGCTGCGAGTAAACAGCGCGTCGAGCTCCCGCGTCTTAGCGAGGTGTGCCCGCTAATTTTCTCCTCGCTAGCAGCTGCATAATAGCATCTGAGACTTGCTTTGTTCCGCGTTCCACCGGGCGTCAGAGATTAGCTGCAATTAATCTTAGTTAAGAGAAGCCTGTGAGAGCCTGACACCCGTCTATGCCAGAGGGACACCGCGCTAGCCCTGCTGCGCCTAAAAAAAGTACAAATAAACATCAGGTTGGTTTATACGAGTCAATACCTGGTGTTCTAATGGGACGAGAGGCCACCGATGCAGTTCTTCATTTGACAAACGCATCCCATCATTCAAACTGTTGTTTTGCCCCCTCCTTTATCTCTCTTCCCTCTCTTTATTTCTAGTCCAGGAGCTAAGCTTCTGTTTACAGCCGTCTTCACGAGCGAGTGGCAGTTTCTTCCCGCTGTTTTCTGAGTAATGTGTTGTTAATATCTTCACATTTGCTGCACCATATCTGCAGTCCACAGTGAGGGTAAAAGGCATGTTTAATTTTAATGCATTGTCCTGTTGTTAAACAGGATGTATGGTGCAAAATTTGGTGGTTAACCAGAACAACTGGTCAACTAGGTCAGTATTTTTTTATTAATAATTTTTATTGTTTTTTTAAGTTTAAAAACAACTGCACAGGACACAACAGAACGCAGGAATCCCATAACATGAATTCATCATGGTTGTTTAAAAGTTGTCATTGCATTTGTATCGCCACCTTTGTTTAAAGCATAACATTGCAGGTTACATCACAAACTTTTCTTAATTCATGCTAAATGTCTAATATTCACTGTTAAATGACCAAAAGGCTCAAGTTATAAATCATTATGAACTTACCCCTGTGAAGCGTTGTATTGACTGCCCTGTTATGCACTTGCTCAATAACTGATTTCTGTTTATTTTTTACAGAATGTTACAAATCGCAGCTTTAATGAAGCAGGTGTCCCGGGTTCCAAACATTTGCCACGGCTGGAGGAACCTTGAATTTAAAACATGGTGGATGCCCAGCGTTGATTTTTGCTGTTTAAACATTTTTGGTGGCGCCTTTTAAATTATTGGACTTAATCTTTTTTTGGTGTTTTTTCAGGTAGCCTATTCTGCAGTATCATCACGCAGGCCACACAGCCGTATCAAATTAGAGAATTGCAGTTTTGGAGGACTGAGGCGCATGCATAATGCAGACCTCTATCCATTTAGCCTAAAGACGCCGTAGCATTGTCTCTCTGTGCTCCTGTCTTCTGAGCAGCTTTCACTGAGAGAAATGAAGTTGAAATCTGATTGGTCCGCTCTTATGCAGTGGCCCTTGTTATTAGCCCAATGAATCTTTAGTTGTGTGATTCAATTGTGTGAAGACTAGACGAAGTAGCTTTTAAATCTGTTTTACATTACAGCATTGTCTTGAGAGATTTTTAGTAGTAACTTTAATTGACTGATTAGGTTTCTCCATTTAGTATTTAACAGTATTTTGTGCGATTATATATAAATGACAGATCAGCGCTAAATGCGATTTATCACAAGTCTGTTTGCTGTAGTTGGTGCTGCGTTTGTAGCTTGTTCTTACAGCAGTTATTTAAATGTTAAACTCCAAAACAAGAAAATAACTCCATAAATAACCTGCAGTTTTATCTTTCAACCAGAGATGACAGTAAAGATGCAGCTTAAAATGTAAGTCTGATGTGCTGAAACGCATTGAAAATAACAAACAGAAGCTTCAGTTTCATACAGTTTTGTTCTTTGTTTTGTCTGTGTGCCAAACATTATTTAGATACCCTGTTTACTTAAGGTATGTCTCTGATTTCCTTATATTATTAATCTCAGGCAGACTAGCTGCTGTATCAGTGGCAGTAGTTTGTAGTTTTGTACTCGACTGATTTCTTCATTAATTCTCTCATGTGACGCGGACATCACAAATGCTCTACTTCTGCTTCAGACGTGCGTTCTTGCACTTCAGTGAATTGGTCGTAAATCTGTGTGTGTGTGTGTGTGTGTTTGTTAGAGACCCGTGGTGCGTTGATGAACACATGCCCTTGATGTGTGGTTCTGACTCTCTGCTAGCATGAGGCTGGTAATGGAGAATTGAATAAAATTGCTTTGACGCTACACTGCAGGTTCTGCTAGTGAAGTCAGTCTATCAGCTCCAGCCCATAATATTCCACAGCCTTGATAAATTATAACGTGAGTTTGAACAATTTTCGAAGCTGCTTTCAAGGTAGAGGTGGTAAAATTGAGCAGAGATATAACCATTTGGGCCTTAAACTGCCCATGCCTTGACCTACATATATTTTGTAAATGTGTATATTCACACACACACACACACACACACACACATATAGCTGTTAAATGTAAATTAAAATATAAGTATGTTGTGTATATCGCTATGTTTATTTACTGTATATTATATGTAATTTGCAGGTTGGTGTCTGCTGTCTGTGCTGTTGGCTATTTTTAAATAGGAGGTGTGAGATTTCAGTGTTTTCTGAAACGGCACAAGAGCGAGTGACTCTGAAAGCATCCATTCCTGACGGCGGTTATTGCGCTTATGTTTGAAGAGCCTGTTTGCTAAACAGAACTCATGGTTAGCCTTGACACTTAAGAAATCAGGCCCTGCGACAAGGCAATAAATTATTCTGTAGCCTGACGCGGACTCATATTACCTGTGTCACTCTACATAGAGCGGCTGAATCTTCTAATGGTGGATTTCGTCAGAGGGGTAGAATTTTCCAGCACAGTCACAGACAAATCAAATGTCACCGTTCGTCCAGTTAATGACGTCGTGGTTCCCGCTCGACTTGTTTCGCGCTCAGGGCTTGACAGCGGAGGCCAATGTGTCATGAAATTAATGTTCTTTCCCAGGTAATGTAACAGAGTCGAGGTAATTTTGGACGGGTCGGCTTTGACCCTGTAGTGCTCGTCACACACAAGTGTGTTTAAATTCTAGAGCCGCTCCGAGTATCTTTAGCTGCGCTAGCAACAACGCAATCGCGTGCAATCCCTCTTCAGCCCGTTTAAATGAGACTGCGAGACTTTGTGAAGATCAAGGGAGTGAATTATTGTTGTGAAATACCTGCGTTCAAACGGCATTAATGCAGCGTTTTTTTTTTATTCAAAGGTTCGGGTTTCGTTTTGAAGTGAGCACCAACATTATCGCTTTTGTTTTGGATGTTGGTGGTGCCAGCGGGGTGGTGTTTAACCTTTGACCTGCAGGTGTCTCTGCATGTTTAGCTGATATAAGCTAAAGTATTTTAGCATCAGGTTTGCATGTTTGCACAGTCAAACCCTATTGGAAGAGTTGTAACTGTATTTAAATGTCCTGGTAAAACAGTGCTGTATTGTGCTTTGAAGTGTCATTGCATTTTTAGACAGAACTGTAGACAAAATAGTGTCAGAAAGGCATTTTTTTTACATTCATGCATTGTGCAAATAGCGACTTCCAGTGCATTCGGGCTATATCTGGGATTTGTGTTTTCCCTGAGATTGAACCCACAACCTTTGTGCTGCTAGCGCAATGCCCTTCCTGTTAAGCTACAGGAACACTTGGCTAAGCTTTCTCGTGCTACGCTCCATGTAGCATCATGTGTTACACCTCCACCTGGGGTCGGATCAGCCCGAATCGAGTCTCAGACATGCTTCTTTAAAACGGATTAGTTCAGCATTCAGGCAACCAATCGAATGTTTGATTTCCCGGCTGAGCTCCAGTAGAAATGGAAAACCGTTCGTTGCTGCAATACAAAAGCAATGTTTCATTTCCTTTGCTTTGAAGAGTATTGTAAAAGTTCCATAAAGGAGTCCACTTGTCCACGCCTCATTTAGTACCGATATTTTTAGAGCGTTTCATATCAAAGAAGTGTCATTGTGAAGCTTCCTTGGGAATGCAAATTGCATCCTGGGCAGAATATATTGCCTCATAGCCGTCAGGTTTTACAGGACTGTAGGGACTGTTGACTGCGTCTTCAGAGCTGTCTTTTCTGCCTGAAGTGGGACTGTAAGGCCTTTGTGTGTGTGTGTGTGTGTGTTTGTTTATTCGTTGGCTTGAAGATTTGAATCGCTTGTTTGGCTTCAATTTAGTTCTTTAAAATGTCTCCCTCATGTGCATTAGCTTGGAAAACCAACCAAGAGTTTCAAAACAAATTACATCTCAGTGTCTCATTCATATTCAGTGTTGCCTGTCAAGACCAGGAGATGATGAATTTAGTTGTTGGGTCTCGCCGGCACGCATGAATTTGCCAAAGCAAACTGTAGCGTTGATTCTCCCCACGCATGCAGCCCGGGTTCGATTGGAGAGGCTGCCAGTCATATGTCCTCAAAAGAAGATGACCAAGATGGGCGTGGAATTGGGGAAAAAGCACCGACAGCACAGTGTTTTACACGATTAGGAGAAGTGCTTTATCTCACAAGGGTGTTATCATGCGATGTGGAGTGTGGAAAGTGATGCTGGAGCGTGTAGCTGAGACGGAAAATAAGGCTTTTGCTTTGATATTGCTTTTATCAAAGGTTGACAATGTGAGAGAAATCGCTGCTCTTCTGAAGGAATCAAAATTGACCCTGTTGTTTCTTAGCGTGTTCTTGGGTTTATAATGTAATAAACATAATTAGCAAAACATAATAATTTGCTGAACTGCTGCTGAACAATGTTTTTCTAAAGCCACTACAAATTTATTTTGTCCTTGATAATGGGAGGTAAAGCTTTCACCTCTCTGTCGCCATCTGTGTTTGAAACATAAAACTGCAAGTTACTTTTTTAAAACATGAATGGCATGTTTAAATTCTAAACAACTGCTGTATAAACAAACTACAAACGCTGCATCATTTACAGCACCTGAATGTGAAATAAGTATTTTCTTGTTTCTATAACAGACATTCCTGGAAAAGCTCAAATTATACATAATATATTATAAAATTGCAAATCGTGGTCAGGAAATTGTGTTAAACACGTTCTGTCATGTTCTTGCGAATTGCAAGTTGTAAGTTGATTGTAAATGACGAATCGCAGTTTAAACTTCAACATATTTCACTTTGACTTCAAAGAGTAGCTGCTGCTTGCATTATTGCAGTTGAAGATTTGCGGTTATTTGGGTTTTGTATGTTGCAGTAGATTGCTGTCCTTCACGGAGTCCTGAGTCAGTACATGCCAAACATTTCTGTCCTCTCTGGGAAATATTATTGCCCGGGGCTCTCTTATGATTTAGCTTTTTTACTGATTCAACATCAATTGTAGAGTCGTGTTTGCCCTTTGTACACACACATGCTGTAATAGAGGCCTGATTCTTTTGATATTTGAAGAGATTTTATTATTTGTTTGGTGAAATATTGCGTCTGTATAGGGTTTATTTCTCCGGTTCAGCCGTTCTAACGCTGTGTGAGATGTTTTCGGTCAGAAGGGTGAGAGATGCACCTGCTGGAGTGTTTGCTAAGATGCAACACAAGTTGTTGTTTTTTGGGTTTGTTTGTCTGGTTTCCAGATTATCTCCATTCAGTTCCTCTATCGCCCCCTTGAGCGCTGGTGTTTGTTGCATCCGTAGCATTGCAGGGCTGCCTGCAGATGTTCAGTGGTACCACATGCTTCAGATGCATTAGCCATGCGATTGTTTACTTGCATGAAGAATATTTCAGGACTTTCCATCATGGTGGCACCATCCACTGTTTGAAAAACAAAGTAATGCTTCATCAACCTTGGACAGACGCTGCCATCCTCAAGGCATTTTCTGTCTCTTCCTCTCTCTCTTTCTCCCTCTCCATCTTTCTTTCTCTTTCTTCTACCTTGTCATCTAGTTGAATTGAGATCTGGTGAACTGTCACAGAAAACTGACAGCGTGTCCAAATTTTCATACCATGTTTCTACAGCTGGAAGAGACAATTAAACTTCCCCTGCGAGTCGACTTCAAACACACACCGTTTTTAAGCTCGTTCCCTACAGGGTGCGAATATTTGGTCATTTCCCTGTGGGTTTATTTATAAGCAGGTACATCGAAGTTCTCCTGGAGAGAAGTTGATCTGTTAGGTTGGCCTTGGTTTGCTCAAAGCCATTCATCTGCTTGTCTTTTCACCCGCAGATGTGACGTTCCTCTGCGCTAGCTGAAAGTGAGCTTTCCCCGTGTAAATCCTTGTTAAAGTTCACTGTTGTCTTCTCCTCACCCTGTATTGAGAAGGTTTGACATCTCTCCACATAATCTGCAGTTTTTACTCCAGGAAACTTGCCAAGAGTCTGAGTTTTATTTAGACCGGGGACCTGAAATTTGTGTTTCAGATTTATGAGATTGGAATGCTGTTTGTTTTCAGAGGAGATGTGCTGTGGTTTTAGATGTGGTGTCTTGTTGTTGGGGATTCGAGTAAAATGTATTAGCCAAGTTTCTGCATGTAGCTCGTTCTACTGATGATGTCAATGAATATAGTACTGAGGACAGGACGTTCATTTGGATAACTCTGTATGTTAGACGGAGACCCAGAGAATGTCTAATTCATCACACAGCAGCAGAAAAACACCCTATTAAGATTTTTCTTATTACGCTTTTGGTGAATGAATGCGCACTGAAGAAATGTGAAATTCAGTCTGTTTAGGATGCAAGATGTGAATCCAGCCAATCAGTGAGCTTCTCCAGCAGCCCACACTCCTACGCTATCCCATGATGCACCAGCTGGGAGCCTTTTGCTTTGACTAATGAACAGGCCTGAAAATGTCAAACC
>JBAJNP010010035.1:0-17085 GCA_036877545.1 Yasuhikotakia modesta | reverse complement strand
CAGACAGACAGAGCAGACAGACAGACCAGACGTGTGTGGGTGTTTCCTGCATTGCTCACATGAAAATCACTCACATGAGGTCACCGGTGATGCTTGTATGGCATCATTAGATCAACATCAATGCCAAGACTTTACAGCCACCCAGAGATGAAATTAACCTGGTTAGTTACAGTTACATCTTTTTGTTTTACATAAAAACATCAAACCAAAAGGCATTTTTATTAAATAAAAGCAAACATACACATTTCATTAAACACTTTCCTGTTAGCAACACAATTCTTTTGGTGAAAAATAATATGTATACGTTTTCTAGTGATCGTGGCAACATCGATTAATCACATTATTAATCACATATATTTCATCATTCACATTTCATCATAAGCAAGTTAACCACTGGATCGGTTGGTTAAAAGTAACTGCAAAAAGTTACTAGAAAAACGAATTAGTTAGTTCTGACAACCTTTAAAATTGTTTGTATACAGACTTCATTTGGTTTGACATTTGAATACGTAATGAAATGAAACGCATTCATTATAAGTGTGGATGAAGCGTCAATAATTATTAATTAATAAAGTCTAAACATTTTAAGGCCGCTGGATTAGAAACTGGAGCTGCTGGAACTAATCTGATTGAAGGTCACATCAAAAATCTGACACACCAGTGAAAACACACAAAACCAGTATCCGCAGTGCAGCTCATTACAATAAACACCAGCATTCAATGACTGTGAACTCGCTCACCTCTGATTCTGCACCAAAACATTCCTCAATAGTTCCTGACATCACACAAACACAGTCAACAGATCTACAGTAGAACACACAGAATGAAACATACAAGTTCAAACGTGTGCCGGTGTGGCCCTGAGCATCTACCGTACAACCAATAAACTCAGTGAACTCTGTTTGTATACTTATAAGTTAGTTTAAATGCTAAATATAATTAGATTGCATGCATATTATGCTTTTACACACACACACACACCTTTCACTACATCACCCAAGACAGCAGTGCCAGCCGTTTCCTGTTTGTGGTGGGAATCAAACCTGCAACCTTTGGGTTACAAGTGAACTCTTTACCATTAGGCCTTGCTTGTCCTCTTTCTCACTCTCTCTCTCTTTCCAAAAGTTTCATTTTCTGACAGCATTGAACTATAAGCACCACTTTATTTATTTTAAAATCAAAAGTATTCAACGATAAAAAGGGTTTTCACAAAACATTAAACTAACATTTATCTAGATCCAGATTTTAGAATCTGTGAATTTGCAGCCCAAACTAAAATAAATCACTTAATACTTTATTCTTTATTTAAAAAAAACATATATTGATTATATAATATGACATCAGAAGACATCAAATAATCTAAATGTTATATATAAGCGTTTACATCATATCCATGTTTTGTGAAATATTATCCCTCTAAACACCTTGTTACCTCAAAGAACTATTATTCATATCCCAAGAATCAGGACTAAGGTCAAAGTTCAACTCAAACCAGCACAAAATAAATAAATAAAAAGACAATCTACAGAGCAGAGAGGTTTTCCTGCAGGACAGAACAAACCACTGAAAACCAGACAGGGGGGGAAAATCAGACAGACGTCGCAGTAATGTGAAACTGAGGTAATGCGGTCCCTTCAGCGGGACGAACCAAGTCCACGCGCCACTCGCGGCGCAGGGATGCAGAGACCAGATGGCTGTGGAAAATCACGCTGGTCTTCCTTCGAACGGCAATTATTCACCGACTCTATAAACAACATCAATAAATGTGATTCAATCAGGTTATTCCCTCACATTACTGAAGTGTCTGATTAAAAATGAAGATACGAGACTCAGAAATGCGTTTGTCTGCATCACTGCCCGTGTCAGAATCACCAACCTCTGCGTCTATCACAGCCAAATGCCAAACTTTATTTCTGCCTCATTAATGGCTTAAACTAACCCGCCACATGAGCTCGGTGACCAAATAAACCACCCGGGTCGTATTCTAGAGAGTTCAATGGAGAAAACTGCTGTTTCAGTTTCAGAGACAAAGAAACAAGCGTCAGGTGTCAATCGCCTCATTTTTCTGCAAGGAAAAACAGACACAAACTCTCACGTGTTATAAAACCAACTGTTTGGTTTCAACAGCCTTTTCCTGCAAAGTATAAAATACATTTCTAAACATAATGCATTTAGTAATTAGATGTCAGAGTCGTGCATTAGTTTGCTTTAGTCCCTCAGGAAATATAACCGACTGAAAAACAAGCATGTTAAATGCACAAAATAGAGATTTGAGGTTTCTCGGTGCACAGAGGACACGCCTTCGGTTTTCCCTTAAATGCTTGCAGAGGTTTGCCAGGCAACGGGCCAAGAAAATGACTTTGTTTGACCCAACTGCCAATCAGTTCGGCTGGGCGGGTCCGTTTTAAACCCTGACACTTTTTCTGCGAGCCTCATTGGCTGCGGCCGCTTCTGTGGGCGGGGACAGGTTAAGAAACAAGGCTGTTGATGGGGAAAAGGGAAGCAGAGAAGTGATGCGGAGAACAAGAGAAGTGATGTGATGCGTGGCTCATTCTGCTAAAGCATTGATTAAACTAAAGCTGATTTCATGAATTTATTTATAGGTCTGGGCTTAAACGCTAATCAATAATTAGAATATAAAACCGTTATGATATTGTACTCTGTGGAAAGACTCTATATGTTGCTACGCAACTTTATAACCTGGACAGGTTATCATATCACAGGTTATCACAGGTTTCATTTGGCACTAATCCTAAAACTTTGAGGACATCGGTGCACAAATAGAAAACTAAAATTTATAGATTTCAATTCAAAAAATAAAAAGAAATACTTTGCAAGGTCAATAATAATAACTTGGCAAAAAGTAAGTGAGCTTTTAATTATATGACTAATAAATATATTACAGAAACACCATTAATCGTGAGCAACAAGCAGGCAGAGGTTTTGTGTACCATCACAAAGCAAAATCAATACATTATAAATTCTGAATATTAAACGACAAAGAGTAAAAATTATTCAACGTGTCACAACACTCGATCAATAACAATGCCTTTAAACAAAACAAAATGTCACAAAATGTGTCACGATAATTGACTGGAGACAACAGAAATTCCAAAATACTTCAGACTTAATTTGTCTTATTTACTCCCAGGACCTTTAAATAACAATCCAGAGAAAAGATAACAACATAGTTTAAAAAAAATCTGAAACTCAGACAGACTTTCACATTCATCATAACAACATGATGGAGGTTTTAACACAACTCCCCCTATAATGGCACTTTAATAAATTCAGGCTTTTCCTTATAAAGAATTTTTCAGAACCTGCATTTATTATGACAGAAAACCGTGAGAGAAAACGTTTGCTTACTTCACAAATGTTTCCACATCATAACGTGACAGCGCTGGGAAATTAAAGAGCTGTTTTAACCTGCCTCAACATAAATTCATTTACAGTTCTCCAGCGAGGTGAGAGAGCTCATTACGGCACTTCCTGTTCCCTGAGGAAGCTTCCTCTCACATTTCCTTTGGTCTTTTGTTGTCTTAGAAAACACACGACGGACCCGCAACGCTCCTGGAACGCGTTTAAGCTTTTAGGAACGATTACATGCCTAACATCCACATTTAAAGCTCATTTAAAGCAATCATCTACAATTACAGACCAGCCAAAAGTCAGACTGCATCACAGAGAGAAACAAATCAAATTCCATGCTTCTAAAATCACCCAAAAATGTCCTGGTCTCTGACATTAAAGAAAATGATCTCTAACGTCAAGAGAATACAGCTTATTAATTATATAAACTTTATACAGTTATATATACACACCCAGTCTATCCTGTCTCACACACACAGTCTATCCTGTCATCCTACACACACACACACACATACAGTCTATCCTGTCATCCTACACACACACACACACACACACACAGTCTATCCTGTTTTTAAACACATTTTTCCACAGCCATGATAAACAGTGATAGGCATGAAATCGGGGCTTTTTTGATGCGTTGCTGATTCAGCAGAAGGCTGCGCGGGTGCGGCGAGCGATACGGAAAGGCATAATTATGATTCAGCCCTGCACCGCGCAGGAAATTGCTGAACCAAAATTGTTTAGCATTTCTGTGCATCACAAAACCCACCACCTCTGAGCGCACACAGATGCTAACAACTAAACCCAGCTCTCTGTTTAATATGGAACGTATAACCATCAAATGATCGATTATTAGAATGACAGCTCATTGACGATCATTGATTACATTTAGTGAAGGTTTGGGCAAACGCACAATCGCATTAGCGCCATGCAAAGCATTTATCATTAACAGTGTCATGCTAATTTAAATAAAAAAAAGAATTTCTTAAGAAGTGAGTTGTGCAGAACCGGTTGCTAGGGTGTTGTGGATGGCCACCAAGGCGTTTCTATGGCACTGCTATGCAAATATATACTATAGTTATGGTTATAGTATAGTATGGTTTAAGTAACCTTAAGCAGTATTGGTTATAGTTAGTGACTATAGTTAATAGTTAAGCAGCCCTCATAAGCATTTATTGATGAACCCATCTAAAGTCATTTATTGATATCTACATAAAATCCTTTCATATAAATCCTTTAAAATCCTGTATAAACAACAGTCTGTGAAAATATAACTTCATTCATCTCTAATGCTGGGTAAATGTCATAATCAAATCATAATCAAATTAATAACTGAAATTAAACTTAATCCTAATATCATAATGAGACCTTTTGCCTGGATTTTGCAGACAAATATAAAAAGTACAAACTACAAAAAGCAAATAAAAACACTTTACAAATTGAAAAAGCGTTTCAGTCAGTTCAAACATCTCAGCATGCTTCTGAATCAACATGTGGCTGCCATCTTAAATTCATCCCCACAACAGACCCTTGATTCTAGGTAAAGCAAACAGGAAGTGACTGGGTTAAGATTCTGCCCGGAGTTTCCACAGGGCCTCCTGCTGAGGTACATGTTCTCAGTTACTTTTGTTTGTCATTAACCCCTTATACCCCTCAGGAGAGGCCTTTGAGGAAAGTCTCGCATGCCCCCGGGGGGCCGTTTTGTTGAGAACAATGATCCTAAAGAAGTTAGACACCATTGCAATGGATCTCTGTCACAAGAGCCGAGACACTTACTGATCCTTAATTCTCTGGATCAAAACAGGAATAATCAGAAGAACAAGAGCTCTGCTTTTGTATCAAAGCTTTGAGTGACATCAAACAATGACATCAAAACTGGAGCGTTGAGTAAGAAATCGAGATAAAGCCTTTCGTTTGTCAAATCAAATTGTGAATTTGTTTTTCTCAGCATTTGGGACTTCAGTACTGGAAATCTGACTTTTAGTCCCTGGTACCACACAGCTGTGGTCACTAGAACTGTAACTTTGGGAACTCCATCAGTAAATCTAATACAGTGCTAAGACAGTTAAATGTTTCAGCATCAAATAAACTAAATTCAGAAAGGTTTCTACCAGAAGAAGAATGAGAAGATAAAGTTTACACTTGCAAACAAACACTTTCCACACTCCACTAAGAATGATTTATGTCAACAAAAACCTCCTTTACCTCCTCAATTCACTTGACAGAAAAACCCAAATGTAAACGTTTCATCACAACCTGATGACTTCATGAAGAACTCATGAGGAGCTTCTAAAAGTCTGAGGAGTTTATCATTACTCAGCATCACACGAACATGTTTCATCTCTCAGCTGCTGGAGATCTGGAGTCTGACCTGTGATGCCCTCAGCCTAGCATAGCAGCTAGCAAACGTCCATCACGGCTCCTGAGCTCAGCTGCTGAACATCAGATACTCTGACAGAAACCACAAAGACGAGTGACTTCATAAACACAAACTACAGATAAACATCGAGCCTCAGAAGAATGTAAATGTCACAAAAATAACAAGAGATAAATATACAGCATACAGCTCGATATACAGACCCTGAAACACAAGCATTTTCCTTACTGTACAAACCTACTCAAATTAAAAATAGACTGTTAGAATAATGCTAAAAACATTATTAAACATAAACATTATCAAACAGAGCTGTGTCAATTATTTTTCATTTGTTTATCAAATAAAAGTCTGTATAAAGTCTTTCCACCACAAAAAAACCACATAAACTATCACAATTAAATGCAGTTAAAAATAAGACTTGTTTGAGGGCTCTAATGATGTCATTTTGTTTAAACCTCGGCTGGTTTTTAAGCAGGTGAATTCAGCCTAAAACTTTCCCACGATTCCCCTGCAAATCCGTGTCCTGAACCCTCGCTAGACCGCTGCCATCTGTCCCCACTGAGTTCTCTGTGGGAGGGTAAGTGTCAGCTGTACGGCCAAATTCAGCGTTCCTCCACAACCCCCCTGAATGACAAACCGAGCGCCTACGTCCACCAAGTCTAATTTTCACTTTTTTTTAGTAACCTGATCAGTGACACTTTTTAAATAATGTGGTACAGAGAAAGTTACACGTTACAAAAAACAATTCGGTCAAGTGTGAATTCCAAACAAACAGCAATGAAGTCCAATTACATAAATATGACCCCCGCACAACAAAAGACCCCGACTTCACAATTTAAACCTTGACCTTTGGCCCTAACCGGGGTGACCCTTCCCTACAACATAATGCAAAGGGCAAAACATACCCCCATCACCTCGCAACTGCCCCCAGACACAAGCCTCACACCAAAATAAGATTTTGATTTCTGAACGTGACAAAACCTCTTCCTGTTCACACACACCCACCACACACACATTCTCTCTCTCTCACACACACACAAACATGTGCTGCCATTTGATTACAGTCAGAAAGAAAAACCGTCTGGCTGATGAAGAGAGCGTCCCGGACCGGCCGCTCTTAAAAAGCGTGACATTTCCTTGTTGGGAGCATGAGAACCGATTCTTCACAATAGCGGGGTCTCCATGCCCGGCCAGTTACCATGGAAGCAGATGCGGCGGCTCTCCCCTGCCCTGTACCTCCCAGCGGCCGCGGGCTGCTCCGTGCTCAAAGAGGGTCCGCCTCAAATTCTCTTCATCCTGACCACACTTCTGTGCTCTTCAAAGGCAGCTATTCAGCAGGTCATTGGTCTAGGCTGGTTTGCACGGTCCAGAGAGCAGCACTGATATCGCCCTTGCTCTGTGCCGTGGAACCGCAGACTGCTGGAAACAGCCGGGACGTGGAGTTGAAAAGAAGCCCGTCCGATTTTGCCATTGTGCCTTTTCATTCATCGATCGAATGCATATCGAACCTTCTGTGGGTGCGTGTGTGAAACAGATAGCTTAGCCAGCATTTTTTTCGCTCCGGTCAGACTTGACTGCTCCTCATGTCTGATTATATTTAATGATCCGACGTTTTACTATGACCTAACTCAGGATTCCAGGAACGAATTATAGTGATTTCTTAATCATCACATATTTATGTTATTTATTAATACAGTTTAAACTAAATTGATCTTGTCTGTTTTCTCTTTCATCAGTAATGAAGCATTTAACAAAAACAGCAAGAAACTTAAATGAGGTAAGAGTGAAATGAAAGATTTAAAGCTGATCAGATAACATCCGTTATTAAAATTAGAATTTTATAATATTGTGATTATAAAGAGTTTTATCCAATCTGACGGTTTTTACATGTGTCACATTTTACTGTAAATAATAATAACATACTGTAAATGCTTGAAAATGTTTATGTAAATTGAACATTACAGATTCAACTGGACTAATATATTGTGTTCTTTATTAATAAAGAACTGTCTGTTAAAATAAGAAAGTGAACAGACTAGAAATGACATAAACATGTCACTGCTTTAAATGACTACACATCTGTGTGTGTGACTGTATAAACACACACACACCAAACAACCTATTATAATTTAAACATGAAAGCGACTAATACAGTTTAACCAATTTTTATCAAATACATACATACACACACACACACATATATATATATATAAAATACACATACGTACTTTGTATATAAATATAAATGTATGTATGTAAAACTCAACAACACAGAATTAAATATCGCCACAATTTTCCAAAACACATTTAAGTCATTTTGATAATCTTAATAAATAAACCTAAATAACTATATAAAAATACATAATACAAAATATTTTTTAACAAATGAAATTTTTATCTTAAAGGTTGTTACGAGAAAAAATTTCTGCAGTTCGACACTAAGCAGTGAAAGACAGAGATCAGTGTGTCTCTGTTCTTATTCAGATGATGATAGAGAGAGAGAGAGAGAGAGAGAGAGACCCGCCGTCCATCTGACGGACGAACAAAATGAGCAAATTCAAAGCAAATCATGTGAGGAGACAATGTCATTGTTATCAGGACACAGAAAATCAATGATGTGAAAACAGAAAAGAATAAAATGAGAGACAGAAACAGAAAGATTCTTACAGCAAAACCACATTAAAAATGTGTTCTGGTCCATAACAGCTACACCTCAGTCTTTCTCAGCATCCTTCTTAAATAGCACATTTATTAGACACATTGTCTGCTTTCATCAGGATTAGAAAGCTGCATTTTCTCTATACGTTCCATTTACTTGAGGCACATTTGGGATGATTGTAAACTTTACCTGAACAGTTACAAAAAAAGCAAAATTTCTTGGCAGAAATGTGAAGGTTTTCTCTCTAAAAAATAGTGTAATTTAAAATAGTTTCTCAGTCAGTCAATTTCACTCAGATTTAAATAAAACATCATTTATGAAGCACTTTATATACATGATCTTACACAGAATAATATACAACAATATTAAATTATAAATTGTACTAGTTGTTTATTGTATTAGTTGTTCATTGCAGTTATTTATATAATATTACACTATTATCAAATGTATTTTATTACTTAAATTGCATTTGTTTTTAATTATGAAATGAAATTAAACATTCAGCTAAATGTTAATTTAAACAAACAAGAATGTAAAAATTTAGGGATACAAATAAAGTAACTATTATTAAAAACACAATTAAAGAATTAAAACCTTTAAAATATAAACCCCAATTCAAAAACAATTCAGATTCATTTCAGTTTCCTGCAAAAACAAGCAGAAGACAGAAATGCCATGTAGGTTTTGTTAATTATTATTCATCTTATATTTCTAATTGAAAATATTGATGAATTCTGATATGAAGATGAGGGTTCGATTACAGAAGGACTAAAGAAAGTTCTGCTGGTCTGCGAGACATAAATGAGCTGATCAGACAGACCACATGCAGAGATCCAGCTGGGTGGAAAAACAGCAGAGACGCATTCAGACACATGAAGGGAGTTTAATCTCCTTCAGAGAGCCACTGGACCACACAACACACACACACATACACACAAATACACAAATATACACACACACACACACACACAAATAACACAAACAAAAATACACAGGCTATTAAAAAAACAATATGATCAACAAATGCATTTATATTTTTGTTATTCCAAAATTAAATGATTCACTTTGAATCATTTAAAATGATTCACTTATGATTTATGGAAATTAAATTAAATATCTGCTGCAAATTCATGACATAAATTTGCACACAAGCAAATTTAAAATCAAAATCAATCAGATCAAAATCATTTCTGGTCAGAAGTCTGATCTAAATTCATTCTGGGCTGTTAATCATCCATCAGGTCTGAATGACACCAGGATAAAACTGATTAAATGCAGCTGTGAGACAGATTAAAAACAGACAGACAGACACAGACAGACAGACAGACAGACAGACAGACAGACATTTAAAGGGCAACACAAACTGTGAGAGATTTGTGGTTTTCTGTTGGTTCACAACATGCATCATTAGAAACCTGCTGCAATAATCACCTCTGATAAATGACACAAACTGTCTGATTATTCAGATGGTGAGTGTGTTAAAAACTCAAACACAACTGTCTGATACAGCCTTAAAGCCACAGACATCGCAGCTACCAGGTAACATTCCCACAGCATTAGCTAAAACTTCTGTTATTATTATTCCAGTAACATCAGTAAAATGTTTTTTATTTACATACATTTAAAATGTTATTGTTAAGTTGTTAACAAAACGTTTTAAAAATATGCTTGATAAGAAAATGTTCTTACAACCAGGGATTAACATTAAAACAATGTCTAAAAAACTGGATGTTTTGAACATTCCTAGAACGATCAAAATAACTTAACATTTAGGTTTTTGTTATTTAATGGAAACGCTAGGGAAACGTTTTTACAACCTAAAATTGTTAGCTGGGACAGCATCTTGCAGAACAATATAAACTGATTGTTTGGGCTGGAAAGGGGCCGTTCACAACAAACACTGGTGTCTCTTTCACTTTACAATAGTGCTTTCATTGACACAAAACTCCTCCCACTACTGCAGGTCAGACATGCATTCACCTGCATTCAGACTGTGCTGCGACAGGCGCATTGTTCCTGAACGTGCATGTATTGTTAACTCGACGCACACAAGGTAATTAACACAGCCTGCTGCCCATTACTGATGCCGTTTCCTGTAAGTGTTTTTAAACGTCTTTTTTTAGCACGAGTTCAACCCTGAACATCAACGTCAGAACGTAAATTAAATGCAAAAAGAAAACGTGTAAATCAGCCGTTAAACAAAGCAAACAATCTGAAATGTTTAGAAAGTAAGCTAGACTCTGCTAACGCTTGTGGCTCTTTTTAAACAGAGAAATAACATCGTGTTCCCTTTAAAAATCACAATGACTCACAAAAAAAACACAATGTCACGTCCATATTTAAAGAAGAATTTCACCAGCCTGTCTGATTTTAATCCGATATGACGCCTCAGGATATGACCAGAACGGTCGCCGCAGACAGAAAATGAATTGGTAATTTGGGTGTCACCAAATTTGACCCCCAGATTCACTGTCAGTTCCTGGTAAAACCACAGAAAGACAATAAAGGTCCGGCTACAGCGAACAACAGATGCAAATAGCAAATAAACCTTTTATGCTTCATTATAATTAGACCTTTTTAAAACATAATGAGAAAGAATTTACTGACTGAACAAAATATAGCAGCTACTGTAAAAACACACGAAACCAGATGGAAAAAGTTTTATAAACCACAACAGCATACAAAGAATAAAATTAAATTAACTCTATAATTACTGCAGTTTTCCTAAAAAATAATTTAGAAATTTTGACATGCAAAATCTTAAGAAACTAAAATCAGTAAGAGAAAAATATGAGATGTGTGTATACTTATAAAGTGTGTGTGTGTGTTTGGAGGGCTCTGATTAACACATAATCGGGCTGTATAATGTGACGTGGCAGACCAGAACCGATCGGATGGTAATTTTAACCAGAACAAATGTTATTATTCAGAAAAAGAAAAATAGCCTAAGGGTCACATGTTATATTCGGGACATTTTACTGCGCCTGAGGCACAAACATGAGCTGCAACGAAATACAAAAATATAATTTATATAATTTATAGAATCTCATGTGGAGGATGTGTTTGGAATAAAGTCACCTATTAACATATCATAACTAACAGGTTAGCTAATACACAAACGCATAAATAACCCTTTAATATAAGAAACATTTACATTCATAAAAACAGCATTTTGTTATAGTTAAATCTCTCTTATTTACTCTAATTTAATTATGTATTTACTTCAGTATGTCTTCATAATTTATTAAAATGTTACTGTCTGCATTTCCTACTCAATTTCTCACCGTAATAAATTAATACAAGTAACATAAATTAAACAAGATGCCTCAAATGGAGTCGATTGCAATAATGAGATGAATGATAAAACTTTTCAACAGCTGATCAGCTGTTAGATGAAAAGAAAAAGAAAACCTGACTGAAGTAACTCATATTTAATTGAGAAAAAATTATAAGAGAGCAGAATTATTGTCTAGACCGCTGCAAAGCAGTCTAGCAAAGCAGTGTGTGTGTGTGAGAGAGAGTGTGTGTGTGTGTGTGTGTGAGAGAGAGAGAGTTTGTGTGAGAGAGAGTGTGTGTGTGTGTGAGAGAGAGAGAGAGAGAGAGAGAGAGTTTGTGTGAGAGTGTGTGTGTGTGTGAGAGAGAGAGTTTGTGTGAGAGAGAGTGTGTGTGTGTGTGTGTGAGAGAGAGAGTTTGTATGAGAGAGAGTGTGTGTTTGTGAGAGTGTGTGTGAGAGAGAGCTGGTGTCTCTGGGCAGTAGAGAGGTCAGAGCAAACACAAGCTGCTATTCACAGACAAATCAAGTTTGTGTGAGATTCTGCCCCTCCCTCAGTGCAAATTAGCATCTGAATGCTTCATAACAACAGCGCCTGCGAGAGCAAGATCCTGTCAACCTGGAAGTCAACAGAGGCGGCCGAGAGCGAAACAAAAAACAATTCTGTGTCTTGTGTCTCTTTATACAGAATAGACCCACGGCAGCTCCTCTTAAACAGCCCCTCTGCCATATGTAAGCCCACCACAAACACACACACATTCAAGAGTGAACCCCAATGTCAAGCAGAGCAGCTCATCAACCCAAACACACATACATACACACACACACGTCTCACACACACATGCACACACGCACAAGTACACACACACACACACACACGTGTGTGCAAATACAAACACACCATTAGATATCCGACCGGAATGTGCCACTGAGTTTCTCTGCCCCAGATCCGATCAGAGTGGGACACATCCGGGTTATACGGAGCGCTTCTTATTTCCTGTGACATCACATTAACCCCACACACACGGAAACAGAGAGAAAACAGAGACAGCGCGTCACATAAAATCACAGGTTGGCACATCTCTAAATTAAATGAAGCCAAATTACCCCCCAAGAAGCTGAAATAATAAGTCATTTTAATTAGCGTGCCGTTGCAAAAATATGGCAGTTTTGATCACTGATCTGCAACTACGTATCATTTATCGATCATATTATTATATTAAATAAATGTAACGTTTGTAACAGACACTGTAAAATAAAGCATGACAGAAATATTTATCACAAACTCCACTCACAATAACTCCTCAGTATTTACTGACGCAAGCTTATGTTCACACGTTAAATAAAACTATCTGACTCTCTGCCTTTAAGAACTTTAAACAGATTATGAACCACAACCTGAGAAATCAGATGATCGGTTTGTGGATTAAACTGGAAAACAAAGACACGTTATGAAAGAAATTGCTATTTTTTGCCCATATTTTGTCGTTTTCTGTTGGTCTTAACATGAGACACATTCCAGCAAGCAAACAAACACACACAGAAAGTGACATCATGGCTTATTTATTCTAAGATAACCTCAAACGTCTGCTGCCAACAGCCACCGGCGCTCTAGATACAGACAATATGGACCAGAGCTCAAATACACGCTGACCACCATTAAGATCTGATCGTATTACAGTGTGGTCGGGGGGGTTCGACCGACACGTCCCACCCCGCCTCCAGCTGACACCGGGGCACAGGGTTCACCACGCTCGGCTGCTAACAGACGGCTTCTGAACCCCTCGTCCGTGTTCGGCTCGCCCTCTGGCCCGTCAGAACCCCCCAGAGCTTTTCGTCAGACGCATATGTTTGCTGCTCTGCACGGCCGTAAGTGAAACCAATCACAGAGCCCGTAAACAGACACCCAGCCCCGGTCCCAGAAGACCCGGCCCGGCTCGGATCACGCTGCTGCTCTCAGAGGAAGTCTTAGTGTCACGTCGACCCGGTCCACACCGGGAACTATTTCTGTTTTCCTAGAGAGGAATCAAATGATGTAGCAAAATCTGATGTTTCTTAAAGTTCTGTTTGGATTTGTTTATTGGATTTTTCACAAAAGACGCTTTTAAAACATTAGCTATATGAGATCTAAGGAGATCTCATAAATTGTATGGGGTAAGTAAATGACATTATCAGTTTCATTTATAGGTGAACTACTCCTTTAAAGACATCAGATGTGTGCACGTGAGACCAACATTATAGTCATGAAGCATGCAAACAAAAACATAATTTACAATTTACTGAATGACTCGCCCCCATCATGTTGTTTATACGCTACGTCAGGGCATTAATAAAGCACAACATGAGACAGAAACAGTCCAGTTAGCAGAACCCAGCCTCATTTTCAGCCTCCATCTATTCATTCTGCGCAATTCAATGATTTTAGAGGTGTAATCCTTTCACTCTCAGTAGCAAATGTAATCGTCCCCATGACCACGGCAGCAGAGCAGTCAATATAAAGCCAGACGACTCATTACTGCCCAGGCTGCTGTCTGCAGATGCTGGAGACAGATGAGCAGCACAACAGCCACAGAAGTCCCTCTGCTATTGAGTTTCTTCTTCCCACATCTACATTTATTGCCTCTAAACCTGCCTGTCCTCTCAAGGGCGCTTCAGTCCAACACACACTCTCTCTCTCTCTTCACAGACACACTCGCACACACACACTCTCTACAGACACATTCCATTGTGTCTGTCTCTACAGACTCTCTCTTTACAGACACAGACACACGCACACTTTACAGACACATTCCATTGTGTCTGTCACCATTTCAAATACTCAAATCTAAACATACCTGACATTCAATGGATGTTACATCATTCCCATGGGAAATTTGCCAGTTGAAAAAGCTGTTCTTATTTACACAGTTTAATAGTTTTTGATGCTTAAAAAATTAAAAGCAGCCCAAAAAAGTGCAACCTGTACAGTTATATTAACAATTAATAAAATATTTACTTGAAATATATTTTAGATGTGCAATATTTCAGAGAAACAAAAATTCTATTCAATTCTGCATGCACCAATGCATGAAATATCATCATTTAAATCACAGTATTGAAAATGATATTTTTGTTTATTGCATTACGGTTGTCATGATGCAAATGTTAACGGCTACAATCTTTTCTCTGATTGGATGATGAAATACGACCTGATGTTCTCCACAGGTTTTGTGTTCTTGTGTCCTTGAGTCTCTGATGTTAAAGGACACACCGGTGATCTTTTAACTGCATGCAAACAATAGAAGAGTTTAACCCCTCTCTGAGCTACTCAGACCGGCCTTTGTCTCACCCTAAACGCTTGTGCTTGTCTTTTGTGCCTCAAACACTCCCCTCTCCTCAGACAGCAGTCAAAAGCCACCGTGAAGAGCAGCTTTTAATGGAGTCACACCTCTGATCTTCCAGAACATCAGAACGAACAGAAGACCGCTGGACATGAACAAACAAACCAGCACAAAACCAGCGTCTCAACAGCTGTGAACACAACATGAGTCTCATCACTGATACTGCCTCAAACATCTACCTGTGAGGAGGAAGTGATGTCACACGATTTATAGCGACCAAACACAATATATTTTATTATACCAGTAAATGACTAAATATGCGTCAAAATAGTTAGAAGTTGCATCAAAAAGTAGATTATTATCACATCATGTTTTACTTCTTAACCTGTTCCTTTAGGGACTTCTTGTGGGCAAATTTGAAGCAAATACAACATTACCCTTGAAGGCACATATTACACATTTTCCCAACAGAACAACGTCAAACATACTGTTAACTTGTTAAACAACACAAAAAATCTATCTTCCTGTGATAGATTTTCAAATCACTTTCACTTCTTATTCAATATTTTGCTGCCATTTATTATTTTAAATATAAATGTTAGAGATTAAACTGAGCGGAGAAATACAACAATGACATTTCTTGAGGATTATTTTGACACTCTTTCATAATTTTCCTTTTCCTTTATTTCTCTTTAATTTAATGTAATCATTTTGTTTTTTATAAATCATGCAGAAAAGGCATAAACCCTCACGCTACCAGCACACACACCTACTGAAGCCTGAGGTAAATTCAATTTGACCAGAAGAGAAACTTTCAGAGCGTCGGTGATAAATTTGTTGGGGATTTCAGGGCTTTTTGTGGTTCTCTTTCAGAGCGACTCGAGCCATTCACCGGTTCTGAATGAGTGACGGATCAGCGCAAACACACACAGTCTCACTTCAGACATGACATCACCTCTTTTATGGCTCTCCAGGACACAAATTCTGTGTGTATAAGAGAGAGTGAAAGCTGCTTAGTGCCATTTCTTGATAACAAAACGTGTGTGTGTGTGTTTTCCTCTATAAATCACACTAAATCACTAACTGGAACCCTTAGCAGTAAAAACTGGATGTGAACTAACAATCTGTGGATGTTAATAAACACAATGCAACATATTTATGCTTAATAATAAAAAACATTAAATCAGGATATGCTAAAAAAAGTTCATTAACAGACAGTAATTTATAATTTTGAAGGATTTAGTTTTAAGCATTGGTGTATTATTTTGACTATTTGATCATAGTAATATTTTACCTTTATACAGGTAAAATTGTTATAAATTAAAAACACAAATTAGCTACAACTTACCTATTACAGTAATTTAACATAAAATTAATTAGATCTGTAATAATTCACATCATGACAGAACATGAAAAAACACAAATCTACAAGACAGGTATTTTCCCATAGGTTTTGCTGTTAATTCCTGTCCTCCAGTGAAAGTGTCTCAGAAACATTCAGACCCAGAACTGCAGGACCTGGAAGCTCACGGCTCGTAAAGATCTGTGGCAAACTGCCGTTTTCACTTTCCAGCCAGAAAATGACAGTGTGACAAATTTACAGCCAGTGAGGCAGTTAAACACATTCTGTGCTCAGGGTCCGGCCTGTCATCTGAGAGTATGCATCCACCTTTCACACTCACACACACACACACACACACACACACACACACCAATGTCCTTTTCCTAATTATTAATAATTAATAAAATTAAAATTCTTTTAATTAAGAAATCAAGTGCAAATTTAAAGGCTGACTTCAAAACATTAGGGCAAAAAATGGTCTGCGTCTCTAAAGCATCAGTAGACATTAAATGTCACATTTATAGGGACAACAATTATCTTATGATTATGCCCAAATATCAAATACTTTTTATATCCATTCTGTATCTAAACATGTTCTTGATTCTGTATGAAATTAAACACCCAAAAATGTGATTCATAACCTAATAAAGACATTCATAACAGTTTGAGGATGTCATTGTGCAGAATGGCCTGTTAAACGCTGCACAGGTGCTGTGTGGCACACCGAGAAGAACCGAGCCATGG
>JBAJNP010010034.1:0-17085 GCA_036877545.1 Yasuhikotakia modesta | reverse complement strand
TTAGTTATGAGAGTTATTGGTTAGTTATACACACATATATATTGTGCGTTATACAGACACATATATTGGTTAGTTATTGTTATTTTGGGGTTAACAACTGGCTGGATGTACATTATCCCTTGCTTATTAAGCTACAAGCTAGAATGCTTTCTGTATCATATATTGTTGTTCAGAATTGTCATGCACTTTTGACATCATAATCATGATTTTTTTTTATTTCACTGTGGTCAGTCCATTAAAGTCCACATTTCTGTTTCCTCTGTTGCCCCTCAGACGGTTAGCTAAGCAATACAAGCATTTTAATTTAATCATGACTGTGCGAGTGAGGTACCCATCACAGCTAAATCGCCTCCCTTGATAAGTTGACGTGGGAAGCTTTCCAAAACCCTCAAGTGAGCGGATTAACCCGACGCCACTGACTGCAGTGAGTGGTGAAATTCTGAAGTTTTTGGTGAACTGAGAAGGTTTTTCATACAGTAGGTTTGTGCTAGCGCTGGAGGTTAACCCAAACATGGAGATTTCTCAAACAGTACAGTAAACACTTTTGAATGCTTACTGTAGACCATCCACACATTGTTGCCAATAGAAACTAGTGTGTTCCAAGGGATTTTTACCTCATTGTTATATTGTCACAACAGGTCATATGGGGGAATTTGTGATTATAGACGCTTGATTGCATTTCTGCAGCACAGCCTGTTCTAATGATGTTTCTAGGCATGGAGTTTGAGAAACAGTTGCAGTTTGAAGTCAGAAAAGAACAGAATTGTTTGGAATTTCAGTTATTGGTGGTTTTTTGCTGAAACAAGTGTCAATATATGGTTGATGCCTAATTGTAAGCTTTCTGCTTGCTAAGTTTCCGCTTGCTAAAGTTGCCAAATATCATTTTGCACTAAAATAAAACTGAACCTTTGAAAGGAAAATGAAACCAAATTATAGATCTAGTGAAACATCAATTGTAATAAACACACTAAAAAAGATAGTAAAGTTTTAATAATTGGCAGACATATCCGTAAGCACTTGTAATATTGACAATAAAATACTGTATCTGCTATCAAATATGTAGACAATTACCCATGTACCCTTGTAACTGTTTGTCTGGAGATAATGTTTATCGCTTGCAAACAAACATTTCTGCCTTATACTGCATTACCTCAGGTTAGTGATGATATTTTATAATCTTCACTTATGCTGTATCTGCTGCCAAATTCCTCTATTTGGGTCTTTTGCATTTATCTTAATGAGCACCTGTGTGTGTGTGTGTGTGACAAATAAATTAAATGTTGGCATCATTTACTTAGCCTCATACTACTCAAAACTTTTTACTCCAAACTACTTCTCTCTGTAATAATGATGATATTTGGAAGAATGCTCATACTGCCCGTTTCCACAGTGGAACAGTGGATGAATCTGTAATGATATGAGGTTAGTAACCGATGATAACATTTCATTTTCGGGTGAACTGTCTCTTTAAGACTTTGTGGTTTGATAAAAAAGGAAGTCATTAACAGACTGCTGACAGAATTATTACAGTAACAATAGCAGCTGCGAGGGTTGCATTATTGTGCCTGGCGCTGCATTCACAGTGTTTGTCCAATTGGCATGAAAGGATGAAGAGAATTGTTTCAAGCTTAAGGAAACAGCAGAGAGGCTTAGAGCCAGTTAGTCTGGAACACAGTGGAAAAATTCTGATCTATGTCAGAAGTTTAAAGAAATTAAAATTACTGTATAAAGGTCATTAATATTTTATCAGCTCAAAATGAAGCAATTGAACTTATCTGTTTGGACCAACAGTACAAAAAACCTGCAAGATGTTTGTCACACAAACATATTTTGTAAAGAATGACTGTTTCTGTGATTTCTTTTAATAGATGGCAAATCCCTGTTTGTACATCTGTGGGTGTAAATCTATTTCACAGTCAATGAGGTACAGTACAGTTCTGTATGTGAATCCTAAAATGGCTTATTTAGACCATGTAATACAAACAGATGTGTTTTTGCTGCTTGATTGGGTATGTAACTACCAAGGCATTGTTGTGTGGAGGTATTGTTAATGGGTTTCAGTGTATGGCACTGCAAAAACCATTGCTAGGTGGTTAAGGTGTTCAAAATGGTTGCTAGGAGATTTGATTGGATTAAAGTCTATCAGGTGACATTAGTAGGCCTTAGAACAGTCAGAAAAGTGTGAGCACATCTTATTTCATTCATACTGTTAAATTGCTTAATAGATTTTGATATAATGTTAATTGCCTCAATCCATGTAGTAGAAACACGGTTCCAGCAGGTGTTGTTTTTATCACTTACACAATGGAAAATGTTTAATTCCATGTAAAAATGGTAAATCCATTTTAAATATTTGCAGCACACAGTATTAAATTTCAGACCCAGTTTTGAGAGTGGGCGTCTTTTCTGTAATGTTCCTCATAAATATAATGTGAATCTCACCCCACAGATGACGGCCCGTACTCTAAAGGGAACAAAGACTCAACTGGGCCTGACAACACGCTCGTATCCAGAAGACAAAGCATCCCAGGTACGCCTGAATCCATCTCTGTTGCTGCTCTGTTTGTGCCCACACCAACATTCACACCCACCATTGGGCGAGTCAGTCTCTCCACGCTATATAGTTCTTTGATGTTGGGGATTGTAGTTCTGTTTTTACCCATTGGGGATATTTCAGTTCTTCTAGCCACTTTGACTTAGATGGTTGTTTGAGATGGGGCCCATTGGGGCTTGGAGGGTGTAGCTAAGCGTTTTCTCCAGATGTTCCCGCAGTTCGTGAAAAGCGTCTGTGTGAATCACACCGTTGCTGGAAGCTCTGCTGATCCCACAACTCTTTCTTCTGTAAAAGTAATTGGATTAGCTGGAAAGTAATATTAATAACTGAAAGTAGTACTTCTGAAAGCAGAAATATTATCTGTGAAATATGTAATTGTTTCTCACAATATTAAGTGCAAATACATGTTTAGTATTTCAATACTGATTTTAAATGAATGGATAAATAAATACATTATATGCATTGCAATGTTATTTGATATAATGTTTGTGTATATTGTTATACATTTTACAAACGTTAAGGTTCAGTGTAAGGCATTATGAATTTAATACATTATCCAAATTCCAATATGGTTTCCATTGTGGTAGAAGATCTTGGAGCAGCTGCCATATTTAATTTGACACAAATAAATGAGGCTGTATGGAATAAAAGTATAATTTGTTACATTTTTACAATTTGTTAACTTGTGTAAAGAGATTAGAATCTGTTTGCATTAAACCCACACAGACAGTGGAGTAATATTGTTAGACTCTGTCATAGACAGATGCATGACAGTGCAAACTAGATGTACAGCATACAGTAGATGTACAGTTGCAATAGAACTGCAGTGTAGAAGATTTTATGTATTCATAGGTTCTGTGTTTAAGAATTAATGTAGTCACAGCATGATGCACAGTTCGCTGTGATGTAATCGATGTGTAACAGTTTAAATAGAAGTAGAAAGCCAGACATGCAGCCATCAGTGATTTGTCTGTGTGTGTGTGTGTGTGTGTGTGTGTGTTTCTGGGCAGAAGAGCTGCGTGGAGTTACTCTGGTTGAGCTGATAAAGAAGGAAGGAAGCACTTTGGGTCTCACAATCTCAGGTGGCACAGATAAGGATGGCAAACCTCGTGTCTCCAACCTGCGGCCGGGTGGACTTGCCGCTAGGTGAAGGCTTAACATCTCAGATTAAACCTTAGAAATTCATGATAGAACTCTTTACATTGCACACACAATAACAAACTCAAAGTAACAGCAAGTCACTTTCATTCACTGCCCTAGCGCTTGTACGATGCCAGATTGATTTTGGCCAATCACAGGGTGACAGCATGTATGTCTGCATCATTATGGTGTAATATGTTCTAAAAAACAATGAAAGAATAATTCTATTTTAATAGAGTACATTCTGTAATGCACCTTAAGCTTTAGTGTGTAGAATTATGTATTAACTGATGTATACAATATAAGATGTACATTTGTTGTAGTCTTATCAATTGTTACATTTTGGTGTTTAAGGCAATTGTGTAAATACAGTTTTGGCACATAACGATGGGAATTTGACAACAGTCTTCACATTTGTGGGTTGATGTGTCATTAAAACATCATCTATCATCAAATTACAGCTGTTTCATTTAGATGCTTATTAAATATGATTTTGTAACTTTCAGGGGCATCAAAATGTCCCATCTATAATTGTTTCATCTTTCCTTATGGATGCTGTGAGGATATTATGGAAGCTTCTGGGCTGGTGACAGATTTTTGTCAGCCATCATTGTGCTGGCTCACGTTAGCCTAGAGGACAAAGAGAATGAATAGCATTCATTTGTCTAATTAGCATCTAAATGAGCATATTTATACTGCCCATGCAGTGTTCGGCTGCAGATAAAGAGTTCTAGCTTTGCAGTTTCATTCCATTCAGAGGATAATTGAGTTTTCAGTTTGTCTTGTTGATGGGCAGTTGAAGAAGTTGTCTCGTTAATTTATCAATGTTAAACGCTGAATGCCGGAACGCTGTTCATTTTCACATTTATAGAGACAAGAAAAGCAACAGTCACCTTTAAAATGTTTAGCGAAAATACAGTGTTTCCTGACATGTTTCCAAATATTAACTATATTGTTTGAATTATAATACTGACTACAAAACCATGTCTTTTGTTACAATGACATACTTTACCCTTAGCTCTAAGAATTAAGGTACCATGCATAAAGTTAAGTATAAGGACTGACTTGGGTTCATTAACACAATACCAATTAACACAATAACAACCAACTAGATTGCCTTACTGACCACCTAATACAATAGCAACCCCATTTTGACAGCAAGTTTTGCACAGGAAACCTCCACCTACATTTTCTTTACATTTGTATGTAAATTAATGTATTTCACAGTATTTAAGTCCCAAGCTATTTACATGCATAACAAAGCAGATCTTTAAGGATAATTGCAAAGAAATATTAAAGCTAAAATGATGGGTTATACATATGTTAAGCATATATCTAAATATAAAACCCTTATATACATTGTGAAGTAACTGAACTGAAAACTTAACTTTGAAGCATCACTGGTTGCCTATTATTGTGTGTTAAATGTGATTTTTAATGCATCTCAGGAGCTTTTTTATATAAGGGTCAATGTATATAAGGGTTTTATATTTCCACTTAACTTTCACTTCACACGGACATTGTGAAGTATCACTGGCTGCCTATTATTGTGCATTAAATGCAACTTTTAATGCATCTCAGGAGCGATCAACTCAATGTGGGCGACTACATCAAGTCGGTTAATGGCATCAATCTGACCAAACTGCGTCACGATGAGATCATCAGTCTGTTGAAGAACGTAGGAGAACGTGTGGTGCTGGAAGTGGAGTATGAACTGCCTTCAGCTGGTAGGAAGTTGAGTATTCTGACTTTTGCCTGTTTGTGGCATGTTCCTGCCAATGAAATCCCAGTTTAAACCAATCCCGTGCCTCGATTCATGAGTGACCATCATCATGAGTCTTTTCCCTTCAGTACAGAGCCAAAATGGAAGTGCGCTGTCAGTTATACACAGTAATGCATGACACAAATGTTGATGAATGGGTAGCTGCATGTATCTAAAAAGCACCAGTTTTTAGAAGTCATTGCAAAAATGCATTGGAACAACTCTTGTGTAATGTCATGGTGGCATCTACAAAAACATTTTTTCTGCTATAGTTAAATACGTACAAGTGTGGTGTAAGTTTCTAAACACTTTAGGTTCTCTGTCTGATAGTGTGAAACTGCATCAATGTTGGATCTGCATCACATTAATTCACCAATCACTTGAGCTCAGATGATTGTCTCATTGGTCAATTCAGTGTGTGGTGTGAAACATTGTGAACATTTGTTGGTTTATCATCTGTGTTGTAGACGAATCATCTAGTTTATGAGCTTGGTGTTATTGCCTGACCTTCTGCCGAACGTTTGTTTATTGGGTTTATTTGTTTGATTGCCCGCCTGCTCTGGCTGGCAGCCTAGTAAAAGGTGCAGATTTAAAGATCACCTCTTCCCTGTGTTTGCTTTACCTCACAGCACCAGACAGTACCTCAGGTGTTATCTCAAAGACAATCGACATCTGCTTGCAGAAAGAGGGCAATAGCTTTGGCTTCGTTATTCGAGGTGGGTTGAGGATTTATTGCGTTTGTTGTCCCAGCTGCTATTATGTATTTAATCTTATATTTTTATATAAGATACGATTTTCCATTTACATTTGTTCTTGTGGCCTTTATTGAACAAAAACAGACTGTACTATGTGTTTATAACACAGGTGGCTCCCATGAGGACTGGCACAAATCTAGACCATTGGTTGTAACACATGTTCGACCCGGAGGCCCTGCTGACAGGTAATGCACAACTGACACAATCTCATGCAGTTTGTAGCTGTTATGTTTTAGTGTGGATTATTCTTCTTATTTTTATTTGTTTGGTTTCATACAGTCTGCTTTTGTCTCTTTGTGACTGTTAGATGTTGAGGTAGGCTTAGTGTGGACCCTGATGCTTGCATTTTTCAAATAAAAATTAGGTTGGCAGTACCCAGAAGTATAGCTTTAAATGCACCCTATACAAATCACAACTGGGTCTGGTTGAATTAGGATTTAAGGAGATTTAGAAAACGGTTGACTTTGGAACTATAGCCCTGCCTGTAATATACAAATGTAATAGCAACAGTTCATACTGCAATCCAGCGTTCCATGTTTGGAACTTAAAACACATTCAATTCCAGAAAGTGGGACAGTTGCAGCTTTTATTACTGTTAGCTGTGAGATTTTCCATGTTTTTTTCTCTAACCTATTCCTACTTATCCACTTATTTCTATATATCTGCATCAAGGAAGCCCCAAAAGTAAAACATTAATTCCTCATATGTGTCTGGAGAGGGAACGTCTTTAGTAAAACACGTTTGTTGTTAGAAGCAAAGACGTCCTGCTTGCTTTGATTGGCATGTGGAAATTGTGCATATTGTTTTTGCTAAAGGCCCTCAGACATTACAACTTGTAGCATTAGTGGAATATCTGGAGACCTAGTTGGTGTAAATATTATAATTTTTTTGGTGCAAATAGGAAATGCAAAAAAATGTTTCTTTAGCATGGGTTGTAAAAATAACTTGTAAATACACTGTTTTAAAAATATTTAAAGAGATTATGATAATGAGAGAACATAAGAGATTGACAAACAATCTCTAATATTTGGTTTAAGTATAATATAATAGTTCCTATACAATTATCTGCAATATAAAGATCATGTTGATGTGTTCTCATGCAGGGAAGGGACGCTCAAAGCAGGCGATCGGATCTTGTGTGTGGATGGCGTGTCTTTACACAGCGCCGGCCACAGTGATGCCCTGACTGTGCTCACCCAGTGTGGCCAGGAGGCGCTGTTCCAGATCGAGTATGATGTCTCCATCATGGGTGAGTCTAGAGGAGACTGCTCTGTAAAAAAGTGGATCTGTTTTGCTTTGTGCTGTAAGGATGCAGAGACTAGTTAGTCAGACTAGTTAGCTAGTGTTTGTTAGTTCTTTAAAATTGCAAAAAATGTATACAACATTTATATAATTTTAAATTGTTTGAAATAGTTTTTAATTCATTATTTCAGTATATTTGAAACATAATTATTTATTGTTTTAAAGTTATGATTCAATTCAATAAGTCAAGTTATGTTTAGGGGACAAAGTTTTGACCGTGTTGCTACAATATCCTTTCCTTATCACCTTCTCTTCAGACTCTGTGACTAACGCTTCAGGTCCTCTGCTGGTGGAGATCGCCAGAGCACCTGGAGCGAGTCTGGGAATCACTCTAACCACTGCCATGCACAGGAACAAACAGGCCATCATCATTGACAAAATCAAAGCCGGCAGTGTGGTGGACAGGTACATACCCAACCTGCCCTTTATGTACAAAACTGTCATATTTCTGTGTACTGCCAATTACATGTAAAATAAATTGTATGTAAGCCATTCTTTGTTTATATTCTTCATTTTTGTTTGATGTATCTCACAGGGTTTTTTTTTTTGCATATAAACTGTCTGAAATGCAGTATAAAATTTTGAAAAAAGTGTTTATGACAGAAACAGACACAAATCAGATTTAATTTACTTTCACTGGGGACAAGAATATAACAAAGCAACAACACAACCACCTAGGGATACCTTGGTAACCACCCAAAAGCAACTGAATAGCAACACACATTACAAAACATAGATCAATTTTAGTCCGTTTGCATTTCTTGTTAAACTGTCTTAAATTATTTTTAACACATTAGTTACAGCATTAGAATCACAGTACTGCATGTTAAGCAAGAATACAAACATTTTTCATTTATAACATTTAAACATTTATACATTAAATGATATAAAATGAGCAGAGACCATATATACATATTAAAGTAAGTTATTGATGTCATGTTGTCTTTAACCCATCACACATTTATGACAGTTCTAGCAGTTCTCTCTGTGGATCTCAGGTCAGGAGCGTTGCATGTGGGTGATCACATCCTGTCTATAGATGGTACCAGCACAGAACATTGTTCGGTTCTGGAGGCGACGCAGCTGCTGGCCAGCACCTCCGATCAGACCAAACTGGAGATCCTGCCTGCGCACCAGACCCGCCTGCCAGGAAAACACCAGGACACTGGTGAGACCTGGGAGAATATGGAATACGGGGCTGTTTTCCAGACATGGATTAGGTCTGAGGCTGTTTTACAGATACTTTAACAGTTTAACAGTTCAACTTGGACGAGCCGGTCTGGAAAACTGACTAAATTAACAAACTAATTTATTATTTTGTATACACTGTCTATATATGGACTTTTTTTAATTAAAAAAGAATTGGATTGGATTTTTTATTAATCTCTTATTGGGAAAACCTTTGTGTTGCATCACATGACAAGTAAATAAATGGTGAGGTGTACATCGGATGCTATGGAAGATACTAAATGTATGAAATTGTTCATTTGGTGATATTCTGCTATATTGTATTGTACAACATATCATAAACAAGCAGCGCACAAACTAAACTAAACTGTAATCGTTTATGCTCAACAAGCCACATCGCATTCCAGCATTTATATTGAATTATATTGAATAATTCAATATAATTCAATATAATTATATTGAATATATATATAATTCATTTGAGCTGAATGAACATGCTTGCGCTATATTAGTCTTCAATAACATTATAGTTCTACTCATTTTATAATATTAATTTTACTGTACTTTGAGTTTTTATTCACTCAAATCCTGTGATACTATAGGCAGCATCACTGTAATATAAAATCACTGTGAGTGATATTTTTATATTAAGGTTATAGGTTTATAAGGTATAAGTATATAAGGTTTCAGTCCAAGGCATTTTTCAGGAACAATTGGTTCCCTTTAGACCAATGTTATTTTTTGTGATAACGTTGGTTTAAAGTGCTTTGAAAAACCATGTAAATGTGTCATTATCATTACCGTAGTTATTCAGTATTGTGTACCGTGGTATTGCCACAGTGCTTTGTTCATAATGGGGAGCACAAGCATTTATTTGCCTTCCTCTTTACTCATAATGAGGTCATAATATTCTCCCTCTGATTATGGAAAAACAAACTTCACGTGTCCTCTCTGGAGTGCCACAGTTGTTGGGACGCAAAAGCGGATACCCGAGTCTGCTCTGTCATCTCATTTAATTAGCTTCTCATTCTGCTTGATGTCACCCCATGCGCTTTGGACCACAGGACAGACTTAATCACCAAATCTCCTCACCCTGGAAAACCAATAGACAGCGCCCGGATCTTAACTAATCTGTGTGCGGTCTTGGTTTTTCAAACCCGTTTGTATGCAAATCCACGAGATGAACAGATGTCTAATGGCGCAGAGCGCATCACTTTAAAACCCTGAATTAGTACAGGCTATTAAATACCCCATGAGCCATTTTCTGAGAATCTAATCGATGTGCATTATTGCTGGGTGCATAAACATATTCCATAATTACACACCCAGGCATCAGGCAACACTAGTACTGGAGAATATTATGGAGAATTAAAACTCTTTGGACATTCCCAATACTGCCTCTGCTGAGAGAAAGTGGCACTTCTCAAATATCTATGATCTTAGATGCCCTTCATCGATTTCAATCCAAGTCCAGTTCTTGCCCTATATGTGTATTATATATATATGTCTTCACAGATGCTTCCCATGTTTAGTGGGTGCAAATAGCATTTAGTTATGTCAGATCCAGCGTCTTTTCAAGCAAGATGATCTGTCACACACAGATGTTTTATTCAGAGATTCAGTTATGAGGGGTTTTTTTTTAAATAAAAGTGCTCTTAGGATATGATGTGTTGTCAAAATATTGCACCCCAAAATGTGGGCCAGCCTCTATCAAACAGCAATGAAGTGCTTTAATGATGCAAAATACATCTGCGAGTGTAAACTATCAAATCCAGGGAGACTATCATCAAAAATTCCCACTAGCTGGGGCAGGATTTGATGTTAGATAATCTTCTTCGCCAAAAGATAGACAGAGTTTTATATTTTGGCATCTGACTGCCAATAAATAAGAGGCAGACATTCTAATTTTTATATGCTTATGACATCATGGACATACCTACCAATCATTTTTATCCAAAGCGATCTAAGTTTGTTTAATTAGTATCTGTTGATAGCTGAGCAATCCAGGACCTTGTATTGCTTTGCTCTGCTATTCAGATCATGATGGTTATAGATGTTGCATGAAGATGTCCTTCAAAACAGTCCAGATTAGTCTCGTCATACTTCTCATAAATATGTATTATGACCGATCAGTGGCATGCAGTTCAAGTCTATTTCAGTCACCTCAGAAAGTCATTTTCAAATTCCTAAAGGCATAAAGGCAGCAGAGCATCATCTGAGGTTTGTTCCGAAATCTACAATTGTGCTTTTGCTTGGATATATAATGGAACATCTTTGTGGTAGGAAGATATGAGGAATATAGCAGAAATATCCCACATCTTTAAGTTTGGTTGCAATGCAACATAAAGACCCATTCACACAAAAAACAATAACTATAAAGATAACTATATTAGCATCCACACTCACAGGCAATGTTGTGGTTTATCCTAAGCACACATGCTGTGCTTTCATAGTCGTGAATATAAATGTTTTATGTTTAACAAAGAATCCCAAAGAAAAACAGATGCTTTTGGGTGCATGAAATCCTTCAAAGATGAGAAGAGTTGGGAGAAGCCAACATTCTGTTGACACTCTTGTCTTTTGAAGATACATTTTATTCATGCTTCTGTATACATCTTGTCTGTGCCATTTAAAATGCATGGGTCCTTGCATTTAAAACCATACACACAGAAGTTCAAATGGATTTTATCTGGCTGTCTGTGTTTTATTGTTCATAAAACACAACAAATGCTCTGAAAATGATTCCAGCAATATAACTACCCTAGAGTTTTGGTGTGGTTAGTATTTCCTTAGAATTTAAAATGTTTTTGCAGCTTTATTTTTATAGTTATGGTTACTGGTTTTGTGTGAACTGGCCTTAAACCCCCAGGTAATGGAGATCATTAATTTGTATTAGCATTTGTGTTAGTACATTAAATGCATTGTGCATTTAATCAAAGATGAAAAAAATGTGCATGTAGAAATTGGAATACATAGGAAACATTTAAAAACAAATTAGTCAAAACTGCTGCTAAAATCTTAGTGCCAGTCACCTGCTGGTAAAATTAGTGGTTTAGATAAATGAGGCGGTATTTAAAAAGCAATATTGTAATCTGCTTACTCAAATTAAGCCGTCGTCACCACAGCCTGTGTGGGAGACTTTCACGGTCATCATTCCCAGTGTTCTCAATTCCCACATCACAGACTGAGTAGTTTCCTCAAGACATAGCAGCTTTGCATAAGCCACCAGGAAGAGGGATTTAGCTCTCAAATTTTAGAAGAGTCCTCATTGGCTCTCAGACGAACGGTTAGTCGTATTTAACCTGGCTTCTGAAAAGCTGTCAGAAATGTCATTTAATAAGTGACTAGTGGCTTCCTGTGTGACACAAATACAAACATAATGCTAATATAATGCTAATTCATATTGCAGTGTTGCATATACAGATGATGGCTGTTTAGTACCAAAGATTTAAAAAGTAGTGTAGGTTTTAATAAAACCGTAATGTGGAACCAAACGCAGACATCTCACAGTTTTATAAATCCTCTTAGACAGCGGTGGGTAAAGCTACGTAACCGAGTGTCACATTACATGGTTATGCAGTTTCATGTCTCATTAAGGATGACTTTTATTTTAAAAAGTAAAACACAGTGACAAATGATACATCAGCATGATGCATCAAAGTTATTAAATGTAGAGATTCAACTCATGTGGCTGTTAGTCGAATGAATTGTGATATGCAGAATGATACATTGAATCTAAATGCCACTATTAGTCACTTTCTATAGCTTATTTGATAGAAAAATGCATTTATTTTTTACTACAATTCAAATGCCATGATTAATCATTTCAAAGTGTTTTATTTAATCATTTTAAATTGACAGGCATGTACATTACAGTTGGGATTATCAGTTGTGTTATGGTTGTTGACAATATTGATAAAATTGTACACGTGTATATATTTATTTTGCGATCTGTGGGCATGTCATCTGACACAAATGACTGCGCAAGACCATAAACTTAAACTTTAATAGACTATTAAGAGACCATTAAAATTCTTCATGCAAAAATGTGCTCATTTAGATTGTGTCTTTATAAATTTAACCAGCTATTATAAGACCTACTGGCCTTAGATCAGGACAAGGGCTCAGAGAGACTGTGTTCCTGCGAAGCAGATGAAAACAAGCATGCATACACACAGAAGCACTCAATTATACTGCCTGCCTCTAGCAGAGAACTTCATTAGCCTGCCTTCTAATGAGATTCCCCATTGCTCAGTCATTCTCCACAAACAGTATCAAACACTGATATAATCACTCAGACGTGACTTCAGCAGTTTTCAAATCAGTGTTGCAAAACATATTGAGAACGTTCTTGCTTTGTTGTGAGTTTCCCAATCTGTACTCCCTGCCAAATCTTAAGATATCTTTCATGTCCAAATTTTAAAACCATTTCTGAATCTGAAAATGGAATAGAATTATTAAACGTAACAGTCTATCAAGTCTAACAATAACTATCAAGACTCAAGATATGTCAAAAAACAAAATGTTAATTTCTCTGTCCTGGTAGTAATAGTAAAAGCAGAGTGTCTAGCTCACCTTGTTGGCAGAGACTATATACATATTATACATCCTATACAGTGTTCCTGTATAGCTCAGCTGGTAGAGCATTACGTTAGCAGTGCAAATGTTGTGGGTTCGATTCCCAAGGAGTACATGTACTGCCAAATGCATAAATGTAAATGCAATATGTTGTTATTATTGTGTTCTGTTTCATAATGTAGTACAATACTGAGGTGCAGATAATTGCCACTATTTGCAATACATAGTATAAACGGCAGAAAATCCTGCTGTTTTAACAGTGTAAATGGCAATAACTACTGAACTAGAAAACTACTGAACATTATTTGTTTGCGTAACAGCTACAACTGAAAAGCATGTCATTAAAAACTGTAAGACAACATGTGATGAATGTTGTTGTTTGTGTGTGTAGTGAAGGTCCAAAAAAGTGACCACCCTCACTGCTGGGACCCCTGTGTGAACTACTGCCACCCTCAACATCCTGCTCACTGTAAGACAGGAACATGGACCTCAGGCTCCAGCAACCAGTCCAACTCTCAGGATTACTGTAAATGTAACTGCCTGCATCATTTCTCTACATTGTCACCGCTAATATGGAAACATCTGAGTTTTACCCAAATCAGAGTTATTCTCATTTAAAAGTCACTGTGGACTTCCACAGCTTCCACCAGTAAATACACATGAATAAAAAAATGCTATTAAGGTTTACACTTAAGGTCTACACTTTAGTGCCATTATTTTGTTGTCCACAGGCCTGTTTATTACTTTTTTCCAAGTAATAAAATATATTTAAAATTCTGCACAATTGGTTAGCAGACATTGGGGAAGTTGTTAGGTCAATGCTAGCATCACTTCAGCAGGTTTTGCATGGGAACGCACTATTCTCTTTCTCTCCCAAATATGTACATGTCTAGTTAATGATGTTAAAGTCTCTTCAGGGTCAAAAACCAGTGACTCTTTTCTTCAGTAAAAAGCAAAATGAAATTGCATTTATGGAAAATTGCTTTTAACCCAGACATGTACTGTACTTCGCAGCTGTTATCTGTTACCCCCAATGCAATGTAATGTCCCTTTACATAACCAAAGTTAGAGATGAAACGGATCAGAAGGGAACAGTACAATTTGGGCCATTAACCTGCAGTGAACTTCTCAGCCACTTGTACCACAATGTCTCTTCCTTTTACTTCTCCATAGCGGTAGTCTGCACCAACTTCTCCCCTGGCTCCACCACCACATCCGGTATAACAAGCCAGGGTTCCAGCACGCTGCCCAGAGCCGCCCCTCCCATGAGCCCCCGGAACTCCATGCTGAAGAGAAGACAAAGGAAGAAGGAGCACAAGAGCTCCTGTAGGTGACTGTTTGTGTCTGTGTTTGAACTTTTAAAACTATTATCCTTCAGTTGAGACTACAGACAAAAATTGTAGTATGCTTATCACATCATTAGAGGGCTAAACACTCTAATGACCTCATACATTAAGGATATTGTACCTTACCTAAAAAACATCTCACATCTTTACCGGTATGTCCTCACTGGAGGCTAAATGTTCCAAATTTTGGGTATTCCAGAGGCCCTGACCTCATCTAAGGTTAGACATTGGAATGGTAGGAGGACAGATTATTAGTTGGATAGTGAATTATGAATTGTGAAATGTATTGCAATTTTTTTATACCAATGGCAATACATTTGTTGTGCCATTTTTATACCAAACCAGTTTTCTGATACTCAAAAATCTCTGTTCCAAAACCTAGTGAGCTTGATCATTTCACTAAAATCAGTTTACTAAACATTTCACTAGATTTTCTTTACTAGGTAACCTACTTTTTCAATATGTTTTGGTATTGCATACATATGTTTTGGTACCATTTCTTTTGCTTTGTCTGCCATCTTGGATGTATTTTAATCACTAAGATCATATCAGTGCATTCTGGGATTGCAGGACTAAGAATGCAGGATAAGGTTGCTGACTACAGATAAGGCTGATCTCCTTTTTAATGACAGTGTGCACGACACCCTTAAATGCTGCCTAAATGGCCAGCAGGTTCCAAGTTTTGGAACAGAGCTTACCCCTTCACTTGCATTTAAAATCTGTTGTGGAACATCTCATAGTTTTCTAGTACCGATACATCTGCAATGATGCGTCTGTGTTCAGCTGTGTCTTTAGCTTCAAGTTCTGTGGGCCCTGGTGGGCAGATAGTCCACACAGAGTCCAGTGAGATCACTCTGAAAGGAGACCCTCTTAATGGGTTTGGGGTTCAGCTACAAGGTGGGATATTCGCGACAGAGACCCTCTCTGCCCCCCCTCTCATCCGCTTCATAGAGCCTGACAGCTCAGCTGAAAGGTAGGTGTCACTTGGAACTGAACTAGACATACAAATGCTGGTTGTTTGGACTTGTGTGCAAAAAACACATCTTTTATATGGTGTGTGCATTATCTACAGCTCTAATAGTACAACTGTTATGAGTTAATAAGATTTCTTTTGTTTAAAGCATCTGCCATGTAAATAATTGTAAAAACATTTAGTCCCTTCCAAACGTTAGTTGATAGAAATTTAAAATAGATCCAAATCTTGTCAGGATGAGACTATAAGTCAGAGGTTGTTTACATTAAGGGAGCGTCAGCCCATCTTGTTGGTAGAGTGACATAGATGGAAAAGCATGTGTCATAGTCATTTCTGATGCGGTTTACCCAAGTTCAAATCTGCCTTTTGCTGAGCTTTCTTTTTTCTACCATTGTAAATGTCATATATCAGAAAGACATTTAAATTAAAATGAAGGGCATAATCAAAAGAAAGTATTGGGTGTGGTTAGGGTAGGTATAGGGAAGGTTTATATTGTCCAGAAAATGTGGCATCCATTTAATAATTTGAATTTAAATGATCATTTGAACGCAATATGTTATTTTTGTATACTGTTTCATAATGTAGTATAATTTTAGAGTGCAGATAATTGTCACTATTTGCAATAAGTAGTATAAATGGCAAATAATCCTGCTTGTTAAACAGTGTAAGTAGCATTTACCTTCTATTTACACTGTAAATAGCATTTTACGCTATTTGCACTATTTGCCTTACATCCAGTTTGAGAATTACCAAGATGGACTGCTACTACTGGATTCATGTGAGTTCACTTCCTGAATCTGGGTCAAGAAACAACTAGGATTCACACTTCGGACAATTCAGACACTAATGAGGTTACAGCCATAAACAGCAGCTGTCTTTGGGGCAGCAATGCACTGCATCAGGTGTTGGAACAAAAACAGTCAGTCCAAAACAAGGGTTTTTTTTAAAAGTTTTTTATTATATCCTTTAAAACCACAAAGTATATTTTGGGAACGATCTCCCAAATTAAATTAATAATTCACCCCCCTACAAAATTCTTAAATCAGATTAAGTGAATGGGCTCATCCTCCCATTTAATAAAACAAAAGCTAATATTTTGAAGTACATTGATCACCAAACAGTGGCACCCATTAAGTTATATTGCATTGACACAAAACCACAGAGATATTTCTCAAAATATCATCCTATTTGTTCCTCAGTAGAATCATTCATGTAGGATTGGAACAACATTACATTGAGTAAATGATGGAAAAGTTAGTCCATCAGTAATCAGTGGTCCAGTCTGATACATTGTGGGTGGGTGGCCTTGTTACAGTAAACTTCACTGATTGGTAAGCATTTAAATAAATCTTCTGTGTAAACCCATTGTGGTTTACCTATCTGTAATTGGTTAACTATCTACTTTGTTACCATATCTGTCCTAAACTATATGCAGACCAGTACATTTATAAGATTGTCTGGTCTGGACTTTGGGCTTGAAGTCGTGT
>JBAJNP010010033.1:0-17089 GCA_036877545.1 Yasuhikotakia modesta | reverse complement strand
CGGCTTCTGTCTCACACACACCACCTTTGTGTTTTTGCCGGCACGTTTCTGGGCCTGAGGAAGTATAAGTCAACACAATATCAAACACTTATGTGGTTAAAGCTTGGCCTGGTCATGACATCACAGTGCAGGTGTCATTCATGATATTCTACCTGCTCTGTCACTTTCTTCCAATTGAGTTTGAAGATGAGAGTAGTGAAAAAACACGTCTGAATAATGACACAAACCAAGAGGCCCAGCCACAAACCTGAAAAAGTGACAGATGAAGATCGTTTCATTTTTAGATAAGGCTAAAGGATCTGCTATCAGACTTTCATTGCATGCTAGTTTAAAGGAGATAAGTTATCATTAACAGTCAATCTTTTAGACACACCGACTATATGACTATATGGTTCTTATGCTTCGGGAATATTAACAATCTCATGTTTAAATGTTAAAATCAGTTTTGAAAGCATAATTACAAGGTAATTGTTCACATTTTGATTCTTGATCTTAATCTCAGACATTATCTTGATTCACCTGACAGTCTTTTATTTACTATTGTTTTATTGAAAAAACAATAAAAACATTCAAGGCTAGAGAACTACCAAGAATCCTGAGCTCAGCCAGAAACATCAGTGAGATTCCCACTGGTAACCCAATGCAGTAGTAACAGATCAGGTTTGACAACGCAGCTATCTTCTGCTTCCCAGCACCCAGGAGAATTCCTGAAGAGACACACTAAAACACACACACACACACAATGAGTTTCCGTGTCTTATGGGGACATTCCATAGGTTTAATGGTTTTTATCCTGAACAAACCATATTTTCTATCACCCTACACTAAACCTTGCCCTCACAGGAGACTGTGCACACTTTTACTTTGTCAAAAAACAAGAAATGTCTCCACAAGGTCAAAATTTACTAGTTTTACTATCTTTGTGGGGCCATTTGATCCCCATAATGTGATAAATACCAGGTACACACAACGCACAAACGCTTCATAGTGACATCATTGAGGTATAGAGATATGCACATAGAGATCAAGTTTTTTATGACATCATAAGAAAGAAATGCCTGGTAACCGCATTTAACTGATAACGGTGACATTATCTCTGAACAGAGGGAGATAGCAAAGATGAAAGACTACAAAGGCAAAGATAACACAATGTCACCACTAAAACTACACTTTAAAGTTCTTCATAAATGAAACACTATTTTAATACTATTATTTATTCTATTTATTTTATTTGATCTCTCCAGAAGGTTTAATCACTTACCACAAGAGCATCAAAGAACTGCTGGAAAATGTAAACAGTGAGATTTTCAGAGACAATCTTCACTATGCTCCTGTTAAATTATACAGAAGAGAGAATTGTTTTAACTATTTAAAACTTTATTATAAACAGTATTGTTATTGCTCATTCACTTGTGCCTTTGATTAAAACATGTAATGGTCAAACAAATTTATGACATCTAACATTATTGCAACTAAAGCAACTCAATTAATTTGTACAACTCATCATAATCCTAGTTCATCAATGATGCAAAGTTATTGTATGTTGTGACAGAAGCTACATACTCATCAGAGGTGAAGATGTAGCCCACCACAGACTTTGTTGAGCCCATCAGAATTCCTTGTAAAACAGCCAAAACTCCTACAATAAAGTCAATGTTATATGTTTGTCTCTAAACAGCAAGGACACTTAGATCATACAGGTATGTTTGTGAGCAGTATACTGTATTGGCTTTTCTGTATTTTCCTGACCTGAGATGAGAAGTGTCACTTTACTGGTGATTAAAGCCCTGTTGGTGTCTCCGGCCCCCAGTGCATTGCCCACACGGACACAGGCAGCTGCATGCACACCCAACGGAAACTAAACATACAACACACACGTTTATTGGAACCATGTCAACAAATGCTTCAAATGTACAATATATTGTTCATTTATATTCTTTAGTTTTTTGACACTTTTGTTCTTCTAATGAAACTTAGAATCTCCTCACAGCTATCGTTTGTCTCAGGTAGACACTTTAAATAGATCCTAAATCTCTACTTCAGTTTGTCATTGTTGTTAATGTCTGACAGGCTCTGCTGACAATGGCAATCAAAGCTAAACTTATTGTGTTACAACATCTTACCATATAAGTAATGGTTCCTAACTCCAGCAGCACATGTTGGGCAGCAAGGTCCACTTCTCCCAGCATTCCTGGCAATCAATGGGGGGTATGTTGTCATTTAATGTGTAAGAGATGAGTTTGCAAGCTATTAAACGATCGTAACCCCTGTGATCCGCAGTTGTGCACAAGCACAATAATGATTAACAAACCCTGGCTGTTAGGAACTGGTTTATATGTTGCAAACCAGCATGAACATCTTTAGGGAATTTGTAACAAAATAATAAGCACAAACCTGCAAGGAAACCTCCAATCTCATAGATCCACCATTCAAAGCACAACATGAGAGTGCTGGGTATAGCCAGCTTCATGTATGAGCCCCACTCTTGTAACGCTGCAGCAGACCAGCCTGTAGGGGGCGACGGAGACAAACACATAAGCACACGCTCTACGATGTGTTAGGAAATAACTAATGTGTTTAAAACATTAAGATAACCAAGTATAGTATTAACCTGGCGAAAATTTAAGAGGCTTCTACAGTGACAACAGCAAAGGGATATGGAGAGTGTAAATTATTTAATACAGTGAATGCCAGTCAGTGTCCGGGTAAGAATGTTATAATTACTGTTATTGTAATGTGCCCTAATATAGACTTACTAATAAAATATATATATAGTAAACATAGGACATTTGTGTATAGTGGTTTGTATGTGTGCATAACGTAGTGTGAATTCAAGTCTCTACCCATGCACTATGAAGATATCTCAGTTCTAGTTCAATTTAACATACATGGCTGTGTGCGTGCGTGCGCGCATGTGCGCACGTGTGTAGAACTCCATATATTCCTCACCATCCCATGTCTTCAGGTGCAGCTTTTTCCAGCGTATGTAGGCAAACAGCAGGAGACAGATGGAAATCTGTGACATGCTATTGGCTGCAGCAGATCCCCTGCAGGGACAAACATACACCTGCTGACCACAAGGACCTTTTATGCCTCTGCTCTTATGACCACTGCAGTTCTGCTGCGTATGTACTCTCAAAGGCTATTTAGCTGAACTATAGATGCATCATAGCTGCAGAAAGTGGCTGGCATACTAGCACAACAACATGTACACTTGCATGGTATTGACTACATGATAAACAGACAAGCATACATACGCAACTCCCAGTTTCATTGAGTGGAGAAAGACGTAGTTTGTCACTAAGTTTAAAATGTTGGCAGCAACTGCTGTGTACATCTGCGGAAGGATGATGCCCTGGAACATAACATCACATTTGCTGTTTACTTTCACAGTCTCAGTGCTCCTATGGGCTGCCATAAGCTACCGTACATCATGGGATTATTGGGAGGGTGTAAAGATATACCTGGTTTTGCAGATAAGACACCTGCAACTGGTGCAGAAACATAGCCTAGGAAATTGAGGGAGAGACAACACTGTAAAAAGATGTTAAAATGTCATTTTAATGGAAAACCAAGGTACATATACACATGTTTACAGCAGAACTATTTTAGACCCGGTGAGCAGTCAGGGGTTGTGTGGCTTGCTCAAGGTTACTTCCGTTTTTACTGAAGATAGACTCGAACCAGCAACCTGGTTGCAAGTCCAGCTTTACCCAGCAGGCCACAACTGACCCATAACTGCCTTATATTACTAATATATTTAGAACAAATAGCTAAAAGACTAAATGAAAAAGTGCCCGGAAAAGTGAGAAGCACATTTTGGAGAAAACACCAGGAAACATTTGAACTTATACTCTGGAAAACAAAGGCAGCGCAGAGATGAAAGCAGAAGCTTTGAGTGTGAGAGACGAACATGTTGTTGTACTTACAGGGACAGCAGGGAGGTAAGCCGTCACATACAGCTGTGCAATCCTGTAGAATCAGCAGTAATGAAACCGTATGAATAACAATCTCAGAACAGTGTGATGCTCCAAAACACCATCAGTTAGGTTTAAAAATGGAAACAAAAATATTATGTTACTGTGACCAGATGTCATTTGCCCCCTCAGATGTTTTAGCCAATTTTAACACAGCCTCGAAAAAAGCAGTAAACGACGTGTCTGATGTTGGTAGTATAAGCCGAATCTTATTGATCATTGATCTCATTTTATTAAAGAATGTGTCAGTATTTGATGTGATATAATGTGGAATTAAATGAACCAGTGAGGCAGAAAATGAAGACCCAGCTAATATTTTATTCATCAGTTACAAACTGGTCAGAAACTAATTTGATTTCAATTATTTTTCCCAGCCACATCGCTCAGAGAACAAAAACAACCATATTTTTTACGATTCTGGAAATTGTTTTAACTCTAAGATCTTAAGAAACTTCACTTTCCTCCTGGTTTAAGCGTCTGTTCCTCAAAGATGGATGCTGTGAATGTTCTGGGGTATTTTGGCATAAAACGTTGTTTTCAATACAGCAGGCAGAGCATTATAATTCTAAACCATTTGTAACAATTACCCTATGGGATGTTTTTACTGCCATTCCTAATTTAAATAAATAATGATGCTACATTGAGCAAACTTTAGCAAAACTACCTAAGGTCCACGCATGGCCCTGAAGGTACGCACTGAACCATTTGCTCAGAGAGCCAATCACAGATGAGCCCCATATTTACAACCACCCAAAAGGGGAGGCAACTTAAGAAAATCAATTTAACAAATAAACATTTAAATGAGAATTAATGAAATACTAGCAACAAGATCAACTAAAGACAAAATAAAGAAAGCCAATCCAGGGCTTAAGGAAACAGTGAATGACACCAGCAGCTAGTCTCCTCACATTTAAACAAACCCACATTTGAAAGGGCATCATTTTGTGGATATTGGTCTGACCTGGCAACCTCTGGTTCCTGCTTCAGGGCGAGAAGTATTGACTCAGCGTTGATGAGAATGGCCCAGCATGGCAGGCAGAAGAGTAACAGGATGAGGATACTTCTCTGAAGTATTTCACCTACTCGCTTCAGATTCTTACTGCCAAATGTCTGGACAGGAAGAATGAAGTTTCAGCATTGTGCAATACATATTTTTTATTCACATTAAATACCATAAAAGAATGTGTCAGTTGTTGAGTCAATAAATCGATTGCTTAGACATCGATTCAACATTCTATCAATGACTAAAATCCTGTATATGTAGTTAAGCCTTTCTTTTGTAGTGTCTATTATGCAAAAATTAAACTTTTTTTACATATATATTTAACATACTGGCAAAAAATTAGTATTTTAACCATATTAAAAGTGATTTATTGTGATTTATTTGATTGTGATTTATCTGAATATTTATATATATTATTAATGCCTAATATTATTAAATGTTATGAATACCTGAGAGACGAGTGTGTCACAGGCAAGAGCAAGTCCATATCCTGTGGCTGTTGTGGTCACATTAATAGTCTGGATGAGATAAATAAGACTTCAGAAATACAAATACTCTTCTGGAAATCTGTGTGTTACCGTAGTTTATCTTTTACACTATCTTTACAGATACAGTTTTTGGAGATACAAGAATTGGATTTTCATCAACTTCCAGAGAACTTCTTAGAAAAGGATATACCGGTGTCCAAAAACCGACAAGATATGATGTTTACCAACTTAATAAGATTTCATGTTTTTTTCAGAACTGAACAGTAATCAATCAAGATATTAGAGACATTAATGTCAGGTTGTAACGTCACAGAGAGGTGTCATAATAAATTGACCAAACCTAAATATACAGTACTCGTCCATATAGTCTATACATTGACAGCACTTACTAAAGCTACATAATGAGAATACTGGCAGATGATTGAGGCATTACCGCAGAGGCCAGGGCATATCCAGCCAGTTCAGCGTTTCCTAAATGACCACAGAAAATTGTGATGACAAAAGGCAGCAGGAAGTTGAGGATTCTGGACACAAGCTGTGGGACACAAAAGACAGATGTCAAATACAAATAAACCACTGATAAAACATTCAGGCTACACAGAAGAATGTTCTCCAGATTTTTGGGGTCACAGCTGGAGAACTGGCAGAGTTAAGTAGCATTTTAATCGTCTCACAACTGGGCTTGCTGTGTGGTAATGTGGGCCCATGTGTTGTGTTCTTACATGTGTAAATTGCATGTTTTTTTTCAGTATTCATAGCACCATCATTCTTTCAGGCACTTGTATTGCAATAAACACAGGATTTATAAATATATAAGCAATTGGTTGTTTTCCTTACATAACTAATATGCACTGAGAGATTATTGTATCAGTACTACTGACTATTGTATCAGTACTACAACTTCACAATGCAATATAAATGGTGGCACCAATGTGATGTAATAATAATCTTAATATTTCTGTTCCTTCAATAGATTTACAAAATATCTGCATAATTCTTGAATATTAAGTGACATATTATTAGTGAATAGCCATCATTTCAAATGAGTCATTATATCAATTGTTTTATATTTATTTATCAAATCATAAGATTACTACTCACTCTAGTGCTGCATCAAGTGTGTGAATTACAAACACAAGTTACAGTCAAAGCCAAGCATTGCCACTCTATAAAAAATCGTGAGGACTTGTCTCTGTTGGCAAGTTTGTTTCGGTTCTTTAAAGTTTAAAGCCCCCACATTAGGTTTGTAACTCAGTCACAGTGCTGTTGGGGTACATAAGTGAGTGCTGGAACAGGCACAGAACTCACCAGAGGCCCGGTTAGACGCAGGACATGGTAGAGTTCCTCTCTGTAGGCCAGGGGAACCCAGCGATGCAGACAGCTGCAGCCGAACAGTTTTGAACTTGACGCTGTTGCCTCGGTGATTTGTTCATTGCTCGCCAGGGGGCCACAAGCCTCAGGCATCCGCTCAGCCTTGTCCATTCAACCGCTGAGTGAATAAAACCAGGAGAAAAGAGAGAGAAGTAAACGAGAAAATAAGGCAGCAATTTAAGAGTGAGAGCTGCTCTCTGCGTGATTTCCCAAAATGTTATCAGTCCATGGAGGCAGAAGCAATCAAATCAAATCAGGCTGGGACACTGATGAAGTAACCTGCTGCCTTCAGTCACACAGAGAGCCAGAAAGAGGCAGGTCAGCAACAAGCTCTTTATAATTCCCTGTATGGAGCACAACAGCACTGGGGTGGGAGGCGGGGGGGATGTAGTTGAAAGGGGCGGGTTAGCCCTTCGTACTTCTCAGCGGTAATCTTATCAGGAATGCCTATGCAAATAACAGATTGTTGCTCCTTCAAGGGGCTCGTGTCACAATTTTTGCTTTATAAGACTCACACTTTATTAATGAAGTTTAATAAACAGTAAAACCTTACTCAGTGATGCCCCAGTGATGGCCTCTGAGGTGGCTCTCAAACTGTAAAGTCACATGGTCAGGAGGCCATACTTCCTTAAGCGAGTCTTTATGATGATGGAATTAGGCTAATGCTAGGATAATATATTAATATTTCAGTTGTTACACCAAAAGAATGTGTTTGAGGTTTATTAAAATTACACACATAAAGATAACCTAAATATCACTTATAGTAGTATGATGGCACAGTACCCTCTGGATGTCTGCCATGCTGGTCATGACTGGCACATCACACACAACCTTTGGTCATTAACATGCCCATTCGGTTAAACAGTAATAGTTAACCTCAGTCAACTCCAGAAGTCTTGCACAACCATGATCATTCAATAAACTGGCTTAACAAAATCAAATGTTAAAAACCTCTATTAAAATCACATGCAATGTCATGTGAACATGCATGCAGGAACTGCATTTAGCATGCAAAGATTAGCTAAATCTATGCATGTTAAGTTATGTGTTACTCATGTTGCATTATTTGTGTGCATCTTGTACCAAACAGAAATGACCTTTAGTCTTTAAGCAGAAGATATGCATGTCTTATCACTTATGCAATAAGACACCTGTGAAGTGAATAGGAGGGGAATAGTTAAAATGACACTTAAGCACAAAGATGCAATAAACTACAGTAGTTTGTCCCTAACTGTCTTTCTTCTATCAGTCTCACATGTATGAATATAACATTAAGCAGATGGACATAAAACAGATTTATATGAAATCAAAAAACACTAACCAATAATATTCAGTATGCCTGTGTCATAATGTTATTTATCTGCTTGCACACAAACAAGCAAAAAATAAATACGAGAAAATAAGAAACATTATTTTTGTATCATACAACAGAGATGAGTATAATATACACATGCACTAGCATAAAATTAATATTGCAAAAAATTCAGCAGCATTTAGCACAATTAATGTTTGCAGTATATTAGTAATATTGCTGCACTTAATGTACAGCTGGCAAGATGTTGTAATTTTAAGATAAAAAAAATTAATGTGAAAATGTTTATAATGCAAGACATCTGTTTAAATGGTTAATTTAACATTAATTTGCAATAGATATTTATTATTTGAATTACAAGTACGACTTTGAAAGCACGTGATTAGTTTACAGTAGAAAAACTGGGCCCCCTGGTGGATAATTATTAGGACTTACCACAACTTTAATGTAATCGAAACTGCATAATAGCCCTTTTGTTAAAAAAAATACTGGGGCAAAAACAAGAGCATTACAACAAACAGAATTGTTATGCAATTTCAGACTAACTATAATAATAATATAACAATAAAAATCATTATTATACAATTTTAACTTTTTTGCAGAAAAATCATAAACATAATGTAGTGAGATTTATTTTCATTTGGTAAAAACAAAAAAAAATCTGACAATCTGGATGTTCCAAAAAAAAAGGGTTTTAAATTTTATTTAAAGGATAACTAACTAATGCAGAGTTTTCATTTTACTTAATAGCTTTATCTTTGTTTTAACATCCTCAGACTTACAGTCTCTTTTATGTTTTTAGTGGAGTAATTTGAGTGGAGTTTTATACATTTAGATTTAACTACATTTTACTGTACATTGTTTAGATGCATTTAACACTCCTGCATGTAAACCTGAGCATCACAGAAAGTTTTATCCTCTTTTGTCAGCACTACACATTTACAAATACAGTATAAAAACACTACATACATACATACATTTTAGATGCTGTAGAAATGCTGAACAAATGCAGGAATCAATACAACATGCAATTTTGCATATTTTATAAAACATCAAATTTCTCTTTATTAAACTATTTCTGTGAGACTATATCTTTATCTTTTCCTATCCTTTCCATTCCAAGTGGAGAGTTTTAAAAGACACTGAAAGACACCTCCTTGTTTTTGCACATCATCACAAAAGGTCTGTGACCGTGAGGGGATGTGATTTTTAGTTCCTGTAAAGTGCTGTAAATCTCTTTCTTGTGGAATATAAAGCAGTGTTCTTGTGTACAGACACAAGTCTTCCCAGAGCTTACTCCCGCAACCTTTGGATTTGTCAGGCTTTCAGGAATCATCACACAAGGCTTTGTGGAGTAAGTGATTTTTAAAATGCTTTCTAAAATTCTGAGAATGTAATTAAGATTTCACACATTCTATTAGCAAAATGTAAGTGAAATGTCATTTTAAAGTCATTTTCTTTTTTTTCCAAAGCCATTTTCTCAAAGAATATTAATTTGCTTAAAAGAAATGAATGAATATCAGAAAGGGTCTTACAAATATTTAGCCTGTTTTTGGTCATTAAGGACAGCTGCAGATATATAATAAAAACAGCTGCAAAAATAAAATTATCAGTTAGCATCGCTGCGCTTCTGCTCTGTTGTATTGGCTGTGTTAAAGGTAAATTATCACTTTTTTCATGACTAAACACAGTAAAGTGAAAGACTTGACAAAAGAGTTAAACAGCATCTTAAAGATTTTATCCATTTACCGTTCACTGTATCAAATGAATACAGGAGTATTTTATTCAGTTAATTAAAACCGTAATGTCTGAGGCAATACTTGTTGAAACACTGTACCAATGTCGAAATATAACTACAGTACATAATACCTGATTCATTTAACTAAATGTATTCTAACCAGCGGTCACTGTTGAGTCACAATCCCTGGTGACTGGCTGCATCGTTTAGACACAGGTTAATGAAACCGCCACTCTGACCTGTGTGACTGATGCTGGTATCGACCCATCAAACCTGAACAAACTGCAATGGTACCGCAACACTGCCCAGGTGAATCTGAAGACCACCTGTACAGGAGCAGTCTGTGTGTGCAGCCAATGAGCAGAGAGGATAATGGAGTCATCTTCATCTGAATGGGAATGCAAGCATAAACAGCTCCATTGAACTTGATGTCCAGTGTAGGTGAAACCCTATGTGAAGATATTTTGAGGAAAATGACTATGCAAGAATATATTGAAGGGTCAGCAGATTGGTTTGAGGTTTTTGATGGACTAGTATATCATCTGGTATTGCTCACTATTGTGTTGTTCCAAACTGCCGTTCTTTGTCCTGTGGAACACAAAAGGATACATTATACAGTATGTTACAGACTGAAGCCTCAGTCCCCATTCACTTTCATTATAAAGAAACGAATGGAAAGTCAATATTCTTCCAAATTATTCTTCTTGTATTTCTTGCTCCATTTAAATCAGTTGAGAGAATCGCAAGTGAATTTTGAGGTGAACATGGGAGTGATGCTGGGCCATGCAAACGCCAGGCCATTGCTATGGGGTTGCTAAGGTTAAAGTAATACAGTGGTGGAACAACATTGTTGTAGTGCAACAACAATGGTGTCTTACAGATTCAGACTTTATTTAACTAATGATTAGAGTTTCAGCTTTAAAAAGGATAGAGAAGGGGAATACTTTATATATGTGTGAATGTAATTCCAAAACCAGAAGCTGGAATATATTGTAAATGGCGTATCTAAAGTTTACCACTTTTCCTTTTGTTTATTTTTCTTTTCTTTCATGTTTTTTTACGATGAACTGTGGCATGTCTGAGTTTAGCAGTTAAAACAAAAGTGTGCTCCGGTTTATCATGACAATGCCACTGTTCTCATACAAAGAGACACGCCTTCAGACAGATTTTGAGTACGACACAACGCGTGTTGAGCCAATCAGAGTGGAGGAAAGGGAAAGATGTGGGCGGGGTCTTTGTCCCAGAGGGAGCGGTCCGCCAAATTCAAACAGCCGAACGAAACAAAGTGAAGTTTTCAGCAGCCCGTGATTCAGAAAGAACAAAGGTAGGTTTAAGCTTTACGTCTGTTAGATATTTTTATGCATCGCTTAAATGCATTGATTGGTTTTCTTATTGCATCGATCTAGGAGACGATTAGGTTACTGCTGATTTTTTAACAGCGTAAACGTTTTATGAAATGACTGGCGTGCATGGTGTTGTTTTGTCCCGATCTCTGCAATGCATTATTAGGATTTAATGTTGGTAATGATCATGTTTAGTTTTATTACGTTACGGTTGTTATCTTACTAATGCACAGGTTCATGTACATATATTTCGCGTTTATCCGACTTTATTTGCCACTTTGCACTGGGCGGGACCATTTTAACACAGCGTAGAGTCATGGCAAACCTGGAAATGTCATGATGCTTTAAAAGTATTTCCTAGTAGTCTTGAACAACAAGCAAAGTTCAAGTGGGATGCGAGAACCCTGGTATTATTTTCTAACACACCTACCGTAGTAACTTACGTTGTTTTCTGTTTTCCTTTAAGATTACATGATGACGTCCACTGTTGTAAGCGGGGTCTGGAGGTCGCATGCAGTCCTCGACGAGTCGGACCCCGACAGCTCGCCTGAAGCACCGCAGACGTTTAAGAAGATGCGCTCCTCTAGCTCTCTGAACTCATTCAGGATGTCTCTGCGCAAACGACTCCCCCTGAAACCTCTGCAGTCTAACGTTAACTTCTCCGAGAATCCCACATGGGAGTCACTACAGATGAACAGTAAGACCAATGTTGTCCGCAAAATGACCCGCAAAGCAAAAAACTCAATCGGGGATGTCTGTCAGGTGTGTATGACGTCATATGATTTGTTAAGATAGTACGTAAAATGAAACTAATATATAAAATAATAAATAATAGCAAATGCGACGTGCACTTACATCATTAGAATCAACATTTATTTAACACAAAATGTGCAAGACACGATACAAAATGTTTAGAAACCATGTGCAGTAATAATTGATTTCTGAACTAGCATTAGGCAGCATGGCTGCTATTATTGGCTAGTTCGGTACAGTCAGCCTTAAAATGGCCCAGTGTTATTGGTCCAATGGGTACTTACATGTAATACTTTGTTTCACTTTCTCATCTCTAATCAGAGGTTTCAGAGGAGCAGACAGTCACGTCAGGAGTGTCTGGTGACGACACCTGGTAGAATGTCTGACGGGGAAGAAGGTGATTGCGATGGGACCTCACAAACCCCGAAACGATCTTCTGCCCGAGCTACGATCACCCCCCGACGAACTCCACGGTCAACAAGCAAGCGAGTGTCACGTACCCCAGAGGCCAGCGACTCTGCGGTTAGGACGCTGAAGTCCAGGGGCACTAGGAGACAGCTGGTGCGCATGGCCGCCTTAAGAAGCCCTTTTGCATCACCAAACACACTGAACCGCAGGAGGTGAGACGAAGCACACATCCACATTTAAAACCTGGCGCTAAAACGTTATTGGATTAGAGCGTTTATCAATGCTGTTGGTTATAAGTTTGGTTGATTTAGTAAAATGTTTTAACCCATGATGTCACGATTCTGTTTATCCCATCACAGGCATTTTGATGACGATCTGGACTGTGTGTCCAAAGGCCTGCGGAGTCTGAAACGTCTCTCTCAAGTATTTGATGATGCTATTGGAAGAGATGACAGGTGAGTTAAAACAGATCTTCCCATGTAAACCTCATACTGTTTAAAAAACAGGTTTAAGGAGAATTCTCTACCTTTCTTCAGTCTTTCTGTTATTTTTTAGGGATAGTTAGAGACACAGTATGTCTAGTCATTCTGGCATGATGTCATCTCAGTTCCTTCTCTTGACATTTGGCTGTTTCCTGTTTGTTTGGAAGAGTGGGCGTCTTTTTCAACGGCTCACTAGACCCAGCCCTCGTTTTTAAAAAGCCTTTATTTATCTGTCTGCTTAAATCGGGAAAATAAATTCCTGGGACTCTTGCAGCCGTTAGAGGGATCTGCTCTTGGGAATTCTTGTCCAATAGGAAGCACAAGGTGGAACTGATTAAGACCCTGACCTCTCTTAGTCGAGAAACTGGAACGATTTTATACTGTGAGGGTTTCTTAATGCAGCAATGTTATTTTTTTTCCCTCAGACTACTCTCATAAGGATGTTGTGTTTTATAAAATGAAGCTTTGAATAACTGGGTTGTGACACAAACAGCCCTTTTATGCAGGCACATATTTTTGTGCTATTACAGTTAATATTTCCCAGTTTTCCCTGCTTATCTGAAGGGCCCCTCTTCCCCTCCCTTTAGAATTCCACACATAACTTTCCTCCCGCCAAGATTTTCAAATGGCTCTTGAGTCTCATTCCTTGCTGGGAAGTCACTTTTAATGTTAAAGGGGAACTAGGGTATTTAACCGCTGAATAAAATCTCTTTTATTGTAAGGTTAAGAAAGGCTTTAAGGCATTAACATACAATGTCTTTTTGAGTGAAGTCAAACTGTAATTTCTCTCTCATTCTAAAAGCGACAGATTCAGGGACTCACTTATCATGGAGTAAAAACTGAGGTAAAATCCCTGTGTCCTTCTGCATTAAATCTCATGCTTATAGTCACATAAAAAAGGTTGCTAACAGTACAAATATGCAATAGTTTTGTGTCATTACAAGCTTGTGTGTCTGTGCAAGCATGAAAGATTAAATTCACTGGCAAGGTCATATAAATCTGTGTCGCACTTACGTTTATTTGTGTTGCATGTCACAGTTATTAGCCAAAAACGGGAACTATAAAGGGGGATGGTATGTTTCTAGAAGCCCTGACAGAAAGTCTTTTCCACTTCTGTATTATTATTAACCTTTAGTGAACGTGCCTCAAACCTTGAGCCATATAGATCTTTACCACAAGTTGTGCATGACACCTCTGTCTCTCGGTATTTGTGTTTTAAGCCTCATTAGAATATTAGACGACTCATATAAATGCTTTCAAGCTGTTTAAAAAGCTGATGCATACAGATTAACTCAGTTTAACAATGCAAATCCTTTAACTGCCCTTAACACCCTTATAGTACTTTATACTGTAATGTACTCTATACAGTCCTATAACCTTGATGATGTCACTGCAGGATCCAGGCCATGGAACGTTACCAAACGGTCATGACCAGGGGCTACAGTTCCACCAAACACAGTGTTTCCAGGGGACTGAACCGGGCTTCCATTCGCAAGCAGACACAGCGCATACAGCAGACGGTGAGCAGCTGGACTGATGTAGCTCTGGCCAACACCCGCAAGGCCCCTTGAACAGGGACCAGCGTTACCCTCTTTCTCATGCTATTAAATGTATATTTTCTGTGTTCTTACCATGTGAGGCCTTATCCAGCTTTTTGAAGGGATCTTTTAAGTGCTTAACGTAACAGGCAACTATTGTTGTGAATATACTGTATCACTCTATGGGAGCATTTGAAGCTGCTTATTTTTAGAATTATTTGCCTAATATCAGTAAATACACATTAATGGGATGGTCTGTGTTCATCTAAATTATTCCTGCAGCTGCTGTGAAAAGCCACAAAAAAATCTACTTTGGGAATAAATGTGAATACCAAATATAAGCATATTTAAAACAAATATGCAGAGGTCAAGCTTTTGGGATTACAAGCTGAATGTTATTTGTGCAAACAGAAGTGTTCAGGGTTTTTTGGTTCATTTATTTTAATGGATAATGTGGATTTTCCTTTTTGTAAAAATATCACTACCGTAGACTAAACTGACATGGCAAGATGCTGTCTTGTCTGTGGGAGATTTACTAATGTTACTACGTTTGCTAACTGTTACTATTTAGATGATTTTTATTATTGTTTTAGTGCTTTTGTACTTTACCAAGTGTACCATAGGGCGCTAGTATTCTTGATTTAAAGGAAGCGTAAAATGCCATGTAATAATATCACTAACTCTTCTATTACAGTTCCTGGGCTATTATAAAATGCACTATAATTACAGACGATATACTCCACAATGATGACAGTAATGTAAAATGAACATATTGCCAAAGGGGAATGAGAACTCATTGTGAGAGACTGTAAAATGCTTTTAAGTTTGTCAAAGTTAAAATGACAGTGATATTAAGTTGCAAGTGATTTTGATTTTTGTTTGAAAAAAGACAAGAATGGCATATTTTGTTATACCTAATAAAAACATTTTCATAGTTAACAAGCATCTGTACTTCATTATTATATACAACATCATGAATTAGGTTTTATTTTGCAGGTGAATGAGTTGAATTCTGAGTGTGTCAGTAACAATGTTGTTTTTTGTAGCACATATAGCACTAAGAGCCGTAAAGTATATGATTCAGAGCAGTTTAGACATATTTCTTGATTTTTTTTTAAATTTACCATGACAAACACTGCAAAATAACACCATGTAATAACATCTAATGTGCTTTTAAAAACAGGCTGTTTCAGCACTAAAACCATTAGTGTGGAAAGACTTAATTCTATTTTTAGTACATGTTTAAAATTCCAAAGTGAGCTACTTTAAAACCTCGCTGATTTTAATTCTTTAAAACAATTGGATCAACAAATTCTCTGTGAGCTGTGTCATTTCAGATATTTTACGCAACTGTTTTTCACACCAGCTCAATCTATCCTTGGTGTCCAAAACAGTTTTTTATCCTCTTTAACAATAGTAAAAACAAAAGTAAGTCAGAATATTTTATTTTTAATTCCTCTTGCATGAGGTTTGCAATTTGCTGCCCTTTTGCCCAACATTTGGCACATTTTATGATTTTACTTAAAAAAAAAAAAAAGAACTATAAGAATTCACGCTTTTAAATAACTTCACAAAAAACTTCAACAGCTAAATATGGTTTTATAACATCAAATAACACTATATATGAAATACATTTATACAGTTATATACAGTTCTGTTTTGTGTAATGCACTCATATTCACAAAACTAAAGCAAATCTTTTTTAAAATGTCAAACGTTAAATCACGGCATGACATGTTTTAAAGACACCGTCAACACAATCTATCAGTACATAGTGCATACTCCTAGACAACAGCAGAACAATTGGTAGTCTAGACTGTATATGTGAATATAAAACGTGAATCAGTATTGATCAGTATTGAAGCAAAATTGGCTGAAAATATTTTTGGTTCATTTAAAATCATGCAAAGCATAAATCCAATAAATTATTTATGAAATATGTTGGCAAATAATTTTCTTACGTAAATCAAAATGCTTCTTGTAAGGTCTCTTCGCTGAAGCTTTTCACCTACACCTAATTAAATCCGGCAATAAAACGGTTTGTAAGAAGCAGGCATGCCTGAAGATCTGGGGTACGTGTAGGTCACCAGAGAGTCATAAGGAACACGAAAACTCGGTTGCAGATGAGGTTGCTATAAATAGATGTGTTTCAGGTGCTCATGTCCATGGTTACCTTCACAAATAACCATTACAGGAATCCATGGAGAGCTTTCACGGCACAAGCTATGAGTCTCCTGCCAGAAAAATACTATAACCAGTCCCCCCATGTTCCTCTTCTGTCCTCTGCAACAACACACTGGTCTTGAAAAACCATTTCCAGTCGTTTCTATGTGCTGTAACACCAAACACTTTAATGTTGATTGTGATGATGTTGTGAATCGATTGATCATGTTTACAGGTGAGAAAATCCATTCTTCTGTTTTGAGGTGGAATCTTGAAGCGTGATCTGCAAATGCTGTGAATGGAGAAAGATATGTAAGAGGTTATAAGCAGGTTTTAATGCAATACATGGACAAACTTATACAGACACCATCATATAATTAACAGAATTGGTTGGACCTCAACAGTTTATGTAATCAAAGCAAGACATAGCAAGACTATGTTACTATGTAGTCTCCTTATGTAGCCACACCCACTTTCGGTTAAGTTCGATTGTGTTACAACCGACTATGACAG